>MU853965.1:0-55097 GCA_033297225.1 Diplogelasinospora grovesii | reverse complement strand
TAGCAAATCCACGCCATCACATCTACGTGACCCCCGCCACTCCCGGCTGCTCCCGCGACCGATCCTACCAACGCAGAACGTCCACCGATGCGGATAGCACCACCACCAGCCTACCCGTACAAGTCTGGGATCGTGCCCACAATGACCTTAAACGAGAAGAAATTGCATTGCTGGACGCACATAAAAGATATTGCCCCGCCACTTAGAAGATAGCCTCGGCTCCGCCGAACCCGAGTCCCAGTCGAATACTATCACCCGAAACGACCCTGAAACTCATGTATGTCTGCCACGATACGACGCGACTTTCTCGCTGAAGCTCAGGCATCATAGCTATTTTCAGCCTCCCAGTCTTCATAGCCTTAACCTGCTCCAGCAGCCCCGGCGGCAACGTCTTACCCGCTATACCAGAATGCCTGGGTATCCCACAGTACTTCTCTAACGGGTAGAAGCGACTGGTCGGTATGAGTCCAGTAAAAAGCACCATAATCGATATTTATAGCCCGCTGGAACCCGCCCGGGTGTTAACCGGAAGATACGCCGTTAACTTTCCAGATCGGCATACCCGAGAAAAATTCGCGGTTAGGCTCGGGGAGGAGCCCGCTTACCCGGGTCGGGATCGCGGTACGCTAGTAGTAGCTTTAGCACCTCTTGAAACCCTGTGCGAGGAAACGGTAAAGGGCGTAACAGAGAGTCACGCCGTTATCGCCGTTTACCCGCGGGATGAGCTAGCAGTCGATTTTGCAGTTAGCATCCTTAATCTTCTCCGGGGATTTAACACGGAACTGAAGCATAAGAAGCTATTCGCTATTAAAGCAGAATATTTAAGGGCATTGGTACTTGTCGGCATACCTGTATCTGTTAGAACACGTACGTACTATCATCCGAGGTACTCTGGAAAGCCCGCCTTACCCCCGTAACTCCTTAGCAAGCTTTTGCTGCGTATTGCTTAACCTACTCTCCATCCACTCTTAAGGGCGTATAAGGTTCCTCTTCCATTCGCCGATAATAACAGGGACCTTACGATTCAGATAGGTAAAAGTATAAGACACATCGACTGTTTCGCTGCTAGATATATTCGAGAAGGCTTTCGCGTGCGATGCTTAAAAAATGGCTGGATAGTCCGTCCATGCTGTAAGGACGACGTTTAAAACCTCGGCCTTAAACCAGTCGCTACAATCCTCCTCCGTTTCGAGTCGCTACGAGCGTTTGTTAGGGGGGAAGGCTGGCTGTGCCCACCGCACGGGATCGTTATTATAATCGGGCAATAAAGGACTCTCGAAGTCGGTTATAATACTTAAGCAATCTTCGGGCACGGCGCGGGAGCGTATTACAACCCTCTCGATCGGGGGGTATTGTCTTATCCACGTCTTATCGGTTCCGGTCTTATACCTAGTTATCTTAACATGGTTAGTAGAATATTAGGAAAGGAGGTCTTAAACGGTAGCGGCTATGTTTTTAAATAAGGAAGATTATAAGCGAAGCTTTAATTTTAAAATCGGTAGTAATGCGTAGTAATGCTGAGAACGAAGATATCGATTAACGGTGCACCCGGGCCGTAAGATAGCGGGGATAGGATAATTGCTATTTAGGACTAATGGTTAAGCATCATTACGGACAGGTAGTTACTTAATCGCGTTCCGGAGCGGGCTAACTGTTTTAAAGGCCTTTAATAGGTATATACGGGGTAACAAACATAAAGTACCGGGAGGTCTTCCACGCCGGCTAAAGACTCGTGTCGAGTACGAACGGAGTCTTAAAATAAACGGTAAGCGGAGTTATAGTAAGAGGAAGTATTACGTATCTAGTCTGTATAATTATTTAATTACTGTTTAAGTAAAAAGCCGTTATTAATAAGACACTCTTAATGCATCCGGTAAACCCGTAAGATATAGTTAATATTAAAGTTAACGAAAAAGGCCGAGTTTACCGGGTTAATATCCTCGACGCTCTTTAAGTCCACCACCATCACCTTAAGGCCATTATCCCGAATGAGATGTAAATTATCCAACTTCAAATCACCGTAACCGACACTATAACGTGCGAGAGACTTAAATGCATCACGTAGCAACTTAGCTAGCCGGTCCTTTAATATTACACCTGCCTCGGGTTAATAAAGTTCGTGCCCTTTAATATCCGAGAGCACTAACGTAAGCACTTATTGTTCGTAACAGATAATAAGACCGTAATAAACAGGAATAATAATACCTTATAACTCCCTTAACCTTACGTATATACGCGTCTCATTCTCGAATTCCCCTTCCCGATCCTTCTTCCTTTTCTTTAAGATAACGTTTCGCGGAAGAAACCACTTAGGCCACCGCGTCTTCGCCCACGACTGCGTTACTTAAAGGAGAACGCTAATAACGGTACTAAGCAACCTTATAATTAGGCTAGGCTTAAGGCGCAGCTGGAGGATATGCTTATTACCGTTAATAGTTAAACCAGTTACGAACACGAGGCGCGTCCTAAGCCGGAAACGTATATCGGAGAGCCTATATAGGTCTGAGTCCTTAAAGGTAACGAGGCCATCGTTCGAGACACACTTGGAGGCAGAGTCGGAAGAGGACATAAGATCCTAATTCATATCGGAGGGTGCTTAGCTTCCGCTAGAGTTAGCCTAGGCGGGATTCCGACGGATGCTTAGGGGCAGCATCTCGCGGACGCCCGGGGGAAGGTTAAAGCGACCGGAGCTCGGGGGCGGCTTAAAACCGGAGCCCGGGAGCGGGTAGAAGCCAGGGGGCGGGTTCTGATTACGGCCTAGAGGGAGGCTTATACGGAAGCCCGGGGGCAGGCCAGATATAGAGTTAGTTAGCGGTGGCAGTAGATCTATAACCTCATCGTCTGGCTATATCTCTTCCGCCATTATCTGATTCCCCGGGGGGGGGAGATTCGATCCGTCGGTCTTAGACATGTAGCGCGATACGGGACGTGCTAGGTTCGAATTTCCGCGTTAACAGAGACTCAGTTTAAACTCTGCTTATTTAAGCGCGCCTGCATAGATCGTAAGATAGATAGAAACAAGGGTGCAGCATTAAGCTGGTGAACTTAAGGCTTATAGAGCGCGGACATAGGAGGATACTGGAGGTTGGAAAGCCAGGTTCTAATTTTCGGAGAACAGGGCCTGCAGTGGTGGACGCCCCGCACGGGCCATTACCCCCTGATCTTGGTGCAACGCAAGCAAAAACTCCCTTTGAGGGGTCAGGGAAGTCAGGTGTACCAACACGTGATATAACCGCGGGAAGACACTGCCCTTTATGACTCATCATTCCCAGAGAACAGACAATCGCCACTCGCGCCGAGTCTGCCTTTTGCATCAATTTGACAATGACTTCAGACGACTCCGTGAATGATTGGTCCAGTGGCGACGAAGCCGGGCTTCCCAATGACGAAAGTCAACCCGTTCGTGGCACGAGGCCGGCCCAGCGGGGCCAGCTGCGACCTGCCCGAAAGACACTTCCATTTGTGCCGTATGCGGACTGGGTTCCAGGCCAGTCATATAAAGAACAGCCACCGTTTTGCATGCATTATATTCTGGAATGGAAGTTAACACTGAACAAGAGAGTAGCCGCGAAGCAAACGGACGATGACCTCGTGGTTGCTCCGAGCGACTTCTGGAACGAGGAACTAGCATCCAAGATTGCCGACATTGTGAAAATCGACGGGCAAGCCAGGCGCCTCTCGTCTCCTCTCCTTCAGCTTCTGACCTCGTCGTCCATGCTACCTCTGCTTCTGTGATACCTCTGTTACCCCGTCGTCTCTGTTGCCTCGCCTCTATTACTCCCGCTAACCGGCGAGCGAGACACAGGGCGCCCAGTTCACGCACGAATCCCACCGTCCCTTCTACATCCGCGCCATCCAGGTGCTCCGCCGCCTTGTCTACCGGCTCCTCGGATACCCGGCGCTCTCACACCACACACCTCACCCGGCCGGCCCCGACGGCCGCCTGTCGACCGCCTATATGCTGCTCGGACCTACAGGGCTGGTTGTTTGTTAGTTTGCAACTTTTTACAGGAGGCCCTGGTGAATTTTTAAAATTCTGCGGTTTTGCACCTAAATTTTACGCTGTCGAAATGCAAGAAAAAAAGAGAATATAGATAAACAGAAAGAGAGCAATTTAACGAATGTGCTTTCATAGAGGAAAACAGCTGCGTTATTGAGTTGCGAAAGAAGAAAGTGTTGCACCCTTGTAACGATGGTATCGAACTAACGAACTTTCTAGGGCTGGAGTGTACGTCCGGATAATTTCTGCTTCTGCAATAACGACGTCTTTGGACATCTGGCTATGCGACTTTGGTGGCTCAACATGCAAGAAGCTAGGCCTGGATGGCGGCCATCTTCCGGAGTCTGGTTTCTTTGATCCGCGTTCAGGTTCGGTATCTACACCGGCCACGGACATCTTCAGTGGGGCGGCGTTGGGCCTGATGGACCCTTTAAAGTCGCCCAAATTTCCCAAGTTCCCCAAGTTCCCCCAAGTTCCCCAACTCGCCCAAGTTCCCCAACTCGCCCAAGTTCCCATGTCGCCCACGTCGCCCACGTCGCGCAAGTCGCCCAAGTCGTCCCAAAACAATATCTATGAACGGGTACATTCTAATATCTGCAAAATATCCGAGGAGCTAAGGCACCTCAAGACAATCCCAACGACTTATCATCAGGACCTCAAAAAGCGTCTAAAAATAACCTGCCAAAATTATGAACGACGCCGACCCGCAACGGAGCGCCGAGCGAAAGATGATGTGCGGTCTAAAAATAGGGAAAAGAAGGCCTACCAAGTCTATATGATCATTCTGAACAGGAATCCCAACGCCTTTCTCCCGTTTCTCCTCGCTGTTTCGCCAAGAGCTTGCAGGTCTTTCAATGCAGACATATATTGTGACAACTACCACGAGCCGAACAAGATCGTTCTCCACGATGCTGCTAAGCAACGCCTCGACAACATAGCTAGCAATCTGGGGATCAGCAGGACGGTTTCCTATAAGAAATTGGTGGAACTGCTATTCCCTAGCCGTAACTGTTGGTGTCTATAGACCAATTTTTTCTCCCCCTCAGTGCTAACAGTGAATAGTCATCTGTCCTGAACCCCCGCCGACCACGACAGCGGAAAGCGATTCACACTGGGCATACTCTGCAGCGGACTTGATAGCCTTCCGCACCAACTTTGGTGACCAGAGTTGCGATGCTGTCGAAAGCCATCCCGGACGGATTGCCGAAAATGGGGCAACGACAACACAACTTGTGAAAGCCAATCTTCCGAAGGGGAGCTACGATGACGCTATATTTTGGGTGGATACGGGCCATGTTGACGAATTAGTACGAATATTGTTTCCGAACAAGTACCCAGAGATATCTTGGCTCTTCCAGACCGAGCCTTCGCCCTACGATACAGGACTTTCCGACCAAGGAACTACACCAACAAGGCCTCAAGAGAGATGCGAATTGGAAGAAGCATGGTTTACACTGAAGGGGGCATCGATATCAGGCATTCAGTTGGTCTACAAATCTCCAGTTTGTGACGCGATCGAGTGGAGCCATCAACGGGGCTGGGAGAAAAACCATGGCTTTCTTGATGTAACGGATTGTCTCACAATGCAAGTAAAGGTAGCTCGCGGCGAACCGCCTCGTGCTATCATCCGTTTGCGCATGGGGTTCGTGCAGACCGTTAATATAGTTAGCGACGTGTATCAATACGTTTCCTAGAAAGGAAGGCGAACGCCGGAACGATGGTATAATGAAAGTCACAATACACGCAACATGCTAGCCATACTCCTTTCTTCATACATACGGTAGGGAATTGTGATCGGTATTCCGTGTCTATCTGTTCTCAAGGCTCACCTGCCTCATTTTTCCATTGCGGATGAAAGCACCAACTTGTGCAGGTAGCTCTATCTCCCCTTCTCCTGTAGTAGTCCAAATGGTTCCTCCATTTTTTCTATGGAATTCGATTTGCTCACACCCCAAGAAACAGTACTTTCTGGTATAGTTTTCGGGCATGATGACGTTGGCCGAATGTTTTATAGAGGAATCGAAGAAGCTCCGCGGGTTAGAGAGGGGTTTGAAGAGCGACTTCTGCGAAGTGTTAGGCTATCAATACGTGCTGGAAGTTGTCCTGACATGGATACATACCAAAGTATCTTCCGTCACTTCTCCTGTCGCTTGTCCCCTCACTCCTTCCGTCTCTCTTTGTGTCTCGTCTCCGCCTGCGGTCATATCAGGACGCGGCACTCAGCCAGACTCCTTGTGTATTCGGTGCGACCCCGCTCGATAGATGCTCACAAGGTTCTTGAGGTGCGTTCTGATGTCGTGAGCATGATTCCCGAATTTCGAAAGCCTTTGGAGGTTAATATGGAGTCAGTGAAAACAGCATTTGACCATTTGGATAGCATTGCGTGCGGGGCAGTTGTGGACTGCTTCAGGCTCGCAAGATCAAAATTTTGGCCCAACTGTGAGTCACGAGGCCAGGCTCGCCCATTCCGGCCAGGCAGTTGCCGGTCAGGCATCTAAGAAAATATATTGTTAGTAGTCTCCGACCAAAAAAAAAAAAAGCGGACTGCAAAAGTGATCCGTGCCACCGTGATTGATATCTCGACACCGTAGCTGCAATTGTTCAAGAGCCGCTGAAAAGCTTTGAACCGCTTCGAAAATCGAGAGAAATTCCACCGAGTATCTCTAGAGCGTGCTCTACTTTGAGATATTTTCTTCCAATTTTTTAAAAGCATAAATGGGCCGAGATATGTGGTTAAACTCTCGGTTTTTTTGCAGTGCGCTTTTTTTTTGGTCGGAGACGTAGTAAATTACATCAAACGCCGTCATTGCCCGAGTCGCCCCTAAGCCGCCCAATTAGAAATCAGCAAAGTCGCCCAAATCGCCCAAGTCGCCCAAATTGCCCAAATTGCCCAAGTCGCCCAAGTCGCCCAAGTGCCCAAATCGCCCCAAGTCGCCCAAATTGCCCAAGTCGCCCAAGTCCCACAAATCGCCCAAATCGCCCAAATCGCCCAAATCGCCCAAATCGCCCAAGTCGCCCAAATCGCCCAAGTCACCCAAATCGCCCAAATCGGATCAACTATTGACTACTATAGCTGTTAGCTGAGAAAGTGGAGAAACCATTTGATCCAGAGCTCTAATGAGCAACACCATGCGGCCATTGCGTCGGCCAGAACGCCTTAGGACACGAAGTCATGCAATAGGCGATTCTTTCAGGAACAGACGTGATTCTATCAATGCCAGGGTAAATGCCAACACACTGAGCCATGACATTGAGCGAGTCTTCTCGTTCCAGTTTAGCCTCTTCAAAGTCTCACGGGGCAGTAGAACATGCAAGCCTCGCTAGGGCAAATGCGATGTGAGCTTCCTCTGGCGCCGATGACCGACCGGGTGTCTGCACGCACTGGTCTGTCCAGCAACATGGGGCGATGAGCAAGTCTACAGTTTACTCTAGTCATATGTAAACCCCTCTTGCAAGTACGGGAATGAGGCTCGCTTATTGAGTGGAATTGCAGTCGATGGACTGAGACCCTTGTTTACGGAGCATGTAGGAACACACCGTGTTGCCTTAACACGACGGACAGCCATAAGATGCACGGTTCACACGAAAGGCTTGCAGGACCAACCATTCCCCGATTAGTCAATTCAACTATTAGCACCCTTTATGCCACGACACATATCAGCCTCACAACTCGGCCGCCTTTGGGGTACTCACGGCAGACCCTGGTCAACATTCATAGAAACGCAAAGGCGCCTAGCTAGTTTCGGTGCAGGAATGGCTCTATAGGTGAATTGCTGGGTCGATACGTATAGCAGAGACTAGGTTCACCGATCTAGCTTGAAGTCAACATGGAGGCCAGAAATGCAAGCCACGATATGCACAAGGTACTCCTAGATGTCTCTTAAAACTGCCTATCGAACGTCGTAGCCATAAAGAGCGGCATATGTGTCGATACGGCGTACTGTTGCATAAAGAGGTAACTGACATTTGTAAGGTCTTTATCTGGCCGGGAACGGAACCGACTAATGGTTTAGACTGGCTTATCGCCCTATGTTGCTAGACAGACCAGTGCGTGCAGACACTGAGACAGACTATCGACGATTGGATGTTTATCTCCCTGGCCCCGTACTGCAAGTCACTACGACTTTGTGGGGACGCTCCCGGATAAGGAATGTTTCCTGAGCGGAATGCCCGTCGGGCTTGAACCGATACGGACGACTTAAATTACTTACATTCAAGATGAATGAGGCTTACAGGAACAGCTCTCCATTCCGTATATGGAAGGCCTTGCATGATAAATCATCGATAGTCGTAAAACAGCTGTAGGAGGGCCGAGTGGTGTACGGGCAATGTCGACCTGCAGACCTATGTAACCATGCCGAAAGCACGTCTTTTAATAGCCCATCCCCAGATCTGTTAGCAATTCTTATCTGTAGAGTGCCGGTCACCCTTAGCCGCTCACGTCGAGATCGGGGTAGGGGGAAGCGGATCATCGACTAATGCGGTCCGGTCGAGAGGTTGAATCATGCACGTCGGTTCGTAGAGTGATCTCCACGTTAGAGACGTATGGTCGACATAACGATCTATATCGACCTGCGATGCATGTCCGTAGCTGCGTCTAACCAGTTTCGATTGCTGGATAAAGGAACTGGTTACGTAGATAAGCTCCTAAAAGTGCTTTAATGGTTAATAGCTCCGTTTAATGTATCCTTAAAGTAAATGTGCTTATATGATTAGTTACGGCGGGAGCGAAGAAGGAAGGTGTATCTCAGTAAGGAGACTATCGACGGCCGAACATGGGGTTTTGTTAAAGATTTAAACGGGACGGGGGTGATGGAACCTAGGTATTTTAGGTCCGGGAAAGCTTAGTACATCTGTCGGTCCCTTAACCAGCTCGGATCTAAATATATTAACCGGCAAGTATAAGAATGCCCTTCTTTCCTCGTTAAGAACTCCGCCGCTGCAACCACGCTTAGTCGTCTTGTCTACAATTGTTAGTGTGAATGTGCCGACTACGTTAACGGCAACTCAGTTACTGCTAGAAGTGCCGCGACCGCTGCTAGGGATAAGCGTATCTATCGTATCTATTCTCTCAGAGGACCGCCTTCTTAACAGCTGCCTTAAACAAGGTTACGGCTCACTGTCTAGCCGGCCGCCTTCAATCACATCGTCCTTTAAGCCCGCCACTCCAGGAATAGCTTCTTAAGACCACATACCTAAGTCATCGTCGGATAAAGTTAACACGACACCAGTCTGTCTTCATTCGACTATCTAAACTCTCCACCCATTACTCATCAGGTAAGAGTATCTAGTCCCTTAAGAGAGCAGAGGCCGATGTTACAAGATCGGGACGTAAACTAACATGTCACTAGCTTCATAAGACTCACCTTTACTCAGAATCACCTTACAGCTCACGATAGTCTTACCTTCTATCCGGACCCATTCTTATACGAACGAGCCGTTATAGTAAGGTTTAAACAACGCGGTTTTAACTTACTAAAACGGGAATTTCCTACGTTTTCCCTCATCATTATACCGTTAAGTTTAAATAAGCAGTCCGATAAGGACTCGGATTGCCCGCCCCCCCCTAGTCCCCCGGTAAGTACCGGTAACCTAGCTGCTAGAGGCTTAGCTGATAAGACGCATGAGCAGGTTAAGTCTCCGTCAGATAAGGTTGCCGATGAGTTAGCTAAGGACGATAATATGCTAAACGGCTTAAGCGACCATATTAATGTTAATAAATTAACGCCCTCCGACTTTATAACCGGTAAAGATTTTTTTAAGTAGGAGAAGAGTAAGATAGCATGTTTAGCTCTTTAATATTATATACGCGGACTTATAGTAGTAAGTAGGGAATAAACAGATAGAGACTGTATAACAACTTTACCACTACATAAGGCAAGACAGCTAGCAGATAAATGAATTAGCGAGCTTTATTTTTCTATCCTTACTAAAGTAATACGCCCCGAACCCACTTCGTTACGATGTTTCTAAAGGCTCCGTAAGTGCTTTATAGTCACTGTTTTGTTCTTAAGTTAAGTAAACATCTACTCGAGGTGTGTGCACCTATATAATTACATCGTTAACTTAACGGAGCGTTATTATAAAAAGTAAGGGAGGGCGAACGTTTTTCCATTATAAGGCAGATAACGTACCCCGGAACCACTAATTAAGAGAATGCTACACCCATTAGTCCGTGGGTCTTTTTACACTGCTAATAGAATTTATGTAACTTAGTAAATTCTCTTAGCCCTACGTACATCCCGGTTAATTTTTAAAAAGTTTCGCTTATCTTACTACTTTATACACTTAGTTAAGTGCTGTAAGTAATGGTACTTAATAGTTTTCTACCCTTATAAACTAAGAAGTGCACTTTAAAACCAGTCTCTCTATATCATATAGTCCCGCATAAAGACGTAACTAACCTGCACCGCTAGTTTCAGTCTTTAAGATAGGTATTTAATATTAAACCGCCCTTTATAACTTGTCTCTCCTAAACGACACATGCTGCCAGTTTTCACACCTTCGAAGATCTTATAACGTAACGTGCGATAAATATATTAAAGCTGCTGCGACTAACGCCGCTTATGCTTAAAGGGAAGCTATAAGAGAGTCGCCTTAAAAAGCTAGCTTAAGAGGCTAGGCTAAGTAAGGAGAGCTGAAAACTAAGAAAAGACCTAACGGGAGAAATTTACGAATGCTTACAGACCGATTTATATAAACACATCTTTATAAAATTCAGAAATAAATACGTACGTACGTACATACACTTAAACTTAAAGTCACCTTTAACGGATAAGATAAGGGCGAGCGGTATAAGAATAGGCGATAAGTTAAAACCTTAACGTTATTAAAGTCTATATATAAGCTCCGTCTCTGCTTAAAAAAGGCTTAATAATAACGTTAAGTAAGGAGTTCGCTGTAGTTATTCCATTCCCTTTCCAGCATTACGAAGTTTAATACCAGCCTAATAAGCATAACTATACGATATAACAACCTGTCGATTAGCTTAACTTAGTTCTCTTACCCGAGAACAGCGCGCTTATTCTCTTAAACAGCGAGATTAAGTTTAAGGTGGTTATCTTTAAGTGCGGGGTTATAAGAGCTTAAGACCACGACTTTAAGGTTAATAAAAACGACATTAAGAAGGAGGGAGGGTAGCCGTAATAAAATCGAAGTAGTCTTCGGGATTAAATAAGTTACATCTTAAAAGTTTATCGATAACGATATGCTTTATGCTTAAGGCTTCTTACCGCGTCGCTACCAGCGTGCCGTTTTAGCCGTTATCGTCCGTAGTTCGCCGTGGCTTAACATAACTTACCCGGCTATCCAGATCACTAATTACTACCGGACTTAAACATAAAATCTTTATAGTTATACCGCCGGCCGGAAGTCCTTATAAGCATACGCTAGTTCCTATTCCCCCCGCCGTAATTATAAAATAGCCGCTCCTCGTGGGCTAATCTATAGATTCAATCTCCTTAAATGATGGATGTGGCGAAAGCTAATGGAAAGGACGGCTCGTAAGCAGATCTGCGCGGCGCTAGCTTTCGTTTAACGGGTGGCCTTAACCATCGAATCGGCCTAATAAGCTTTTAACATCGGATTCATTTAGGGGCGAGTCCCGGTAGCTTGCAGTCGCATCGTCGCGTCCGTGTCTCAGCCGCCCCCCCTTAGCTCCGTCGGGCGAGTTACGCCCGATAGCTATATACCTCCGGTTAACGCCCGTCACTACCTATCCCGTGCTGGTAAGATTAAGTAAGTTAACATTAGGATCGGGAATAGGGGCGTAGCCGCTCCTTAAGGCCTGTTCCGTAGGTTTAAGGGTTAGAATAACACTGTTTATAAAACCCGGATTCTTTAACGTAAAGCATTGCTCCGCATTCACGCCTTCCTCTCTTATAAGGATGTCGGCAGGCCCCCTGAACGGCGGATCATGCTTAAGTTAAGTAACTGTCTCGTCCGCTAGACGACCTGATTCTATTAAGCTGTTAAGAGTGGTGTCGTATAGCTCTGATCGCTCGACCTATCCGGACGTAACAAGAAGTAGTTCGAATCCGAGAGGCGACGCATTCTAAGCTGCCGGAACCTCGGCTAAATGCGAGTTACCGTGACGGAGTTCAGTCCTTTATCGCTTGGTTAGCCGAGGATAAAGCTGGTTTAACGTCGTCGATCCGCCACGGTCTTATGGACTAACGTTAATGGGTTGGAACCGCGTCGTTAAGGCAGATTCGTCACGCCGGACGAGGGTAGCTTCCACTAAGTGCGCTTAGAACCCTGAACCGCCTTGTCCTAGGGCCGATCCCACATGAGGCGTTTAGCCGCCCCGTCCGTCGCTCTTCTTCGCAGTTTAAGGTGCAAGCTTTCTCCCAGGTCGACGTTTTCTTAATTAATCCGGCGGAGGTCTTAAGTCTTCGAGCCGATAAACGACGAGCTTCTTTAATCTTAACGTTTCCGAGAACTGGTGAAAATCCTCCTCCCGGTTAAGGAGATCCACCCTGAGCGCCCGACATATTGTCGAGTAGCTGTGATTCCGTTAGCGGCGAGCGTTACAGCATTCGACGGGATCTTACCTCCATCGATCGCTAATTTAGAGCTTAACGAAGAATGGAATCCAGAATGGTAATAAAGCTTGTTTCTCATCCGGGACGTCGTAATAAGGGAAATGCTTTATAAAGACGTTATTTTATTCACCTTTATATAAGCATCGACTATAAAAGTTAATGCCTCTACCACTTATAATAACGTTAAATTCCGAGCGAGACGGAGAACGACGTACTTACTTAAAAGAAATAGCTTAAAGGCACGGTGCCGAAAGCCACGCCGAAACTAACGCTACATTTCTTTAAGGAGCTATTACACTGTTGCCCGATCCCTCTTAAGTTACTTTAGCCCTTCGTCGCACTTTCCATTCCCCTTACTCGCCTTTATAAATTCGACTTAAGCATCGTTAACGAAACGTTCTAAGTAACTTTCCTTCACTGCTACGCAGCATGTTACGATAAATATAAGGGAAAGAAAATGTAAGACGATATAAGAAAAACTCGAGCTTAATAATCCCTTTCCGGCATTCTCCCCGAGAGTTATTAAAACAACTTATAAATCCGGCTTTTAAATATAACCGGTAAGTAAGATGTCGCTGCTCGGCCGGCTTGTCTTTAACCAGTTAACTGTAGAGAGAATGTCCTTTGCCTTAAATAAGCGGGCAGCCTGCCTCTTTTCAACCCACTTAGCCTTTAACTTAAGTATTTCTTCGAAGAACTTAGCCGTGTAATTTATCTATATGTTCTTCTTCGCCTGTATAAGTGACGATAACTGCTTAAGCGGAGCTTAAATCTTTACGTTAAGACTTGCAGGCAGCGTCGGATACCTAATTTCTAAGACGATCTTAAGTGGATTAAAGCCGCGTCGTGCCTCCACCACCCGTTCTTTAAGCTAGTTAACGAGCTGGTGGACGTGCTTAAGAAGGAACTCGGTGAGGACTCTTAAGAGGTATTTAGCGTATACACGGTCATCACCGTCGAAGTTGTCGATTCGCATCGCAAGCATTACGGTGAAAGGCGGAGACCTCTCGGCGAGGTGAGAGACTGGCAGTGTTAAAAAGAGTAGAGACAGAACGTTAACCGAATTGAATTGCGGGCAATTGCCCGCAATTCAATTCGGTTAGCGCGCTTAGTTTGTCTCCCTCTAAAGAAGCGACGCGTGTGGCTTGCACTTATACAGCCTCTAGGGGTCACATCTCAGATGTCTAAGGTCATCGGGACTTCGGTGCTCTTCCTGCCCATGCATGCGCCTCGTCGTTGCACCTATCTTCATGGTTCTAAGGATTTAAATGCCCTTTTACCTTAACACGCCACCTGGTCCTAAATAGGGGCTTACACCCCCGGCAACCCACTTACGCCTAAGTTCATGTCTAAAGGCTTGCGTGAACGGCAGCTAAATGCCGGCGAGCATTTTCTTTTTTAAGACGTCGATAAACCGGAGAGTCGTCCTACGTGACTCGTAACAAGCTAACGCATTCTTACGTGAGCCATGCTTAATCAGCTCGTATGCCCGAGAGCATATAACCAGTACTGCACGACCTGTTAAATATGTAAAATTTCTCTTAAACCCACGCTAATCTCCGACCTTATAGTTAAGTTACTAATAAGCTAAGCCTTTTAAGTATGCCCTTAATAAACCTGTAAAGAAAACTGCACTTCCTTACAGCCATCTTAGTTGCCTTATTTGCCTCTTTATCGTCCTTATGTAAGAAGCACCCGAGCTTAAACGGCCATTTACGGCCGTGGTGGCCGTATTTATTTCCATCGTTAGTTTATTAGCCGGCCTCGGCTGCGTCCTTAGCTGTTGTTAAGCAAGCTATCTTTAAAGACGACGCAAGTTCGACGTCGAACAAAACCTCCCTTCTAAAGCTAGTCTATAAATATGTATAGTTATAAAGACTGTCATCTAGGTATTCTCCCTTCACTTAGTACCTTCATAAGAGTAAGTTTTAACTCGGCACGTCGAGGTTACCGTCGGAGAAGCGACATGCGAAAAGCCTTAGTGCTAACAGCGTTACATTTAAGGTGTTATTATGTTCTACATTAAGGGCGATGATAGCATAGCAAGGCGGCATTAGGTGAACCTGTTAGAGGACTGGCTAGGCAAGCTTGCAGTGGTCCTGCTATATGGCGGTGTTAAGATGCGGTGAAGATGTAGATAATTTTACGAAATAATGGATCGTCCAGCGTGCATAAGGCGGACGTCCATTCCCTGTATCACAGCTCTTGCTCGACTAAACTGGACCACACGTATAAGCGCTCCTCGCGCTATATCCCAGCTTTATACCGCTCCGGTGGTGTTACACGATGTAATGCTACATTTGCAGTCCGGCTTGTTTAGTCACCCACTTAAACGGATAAGAACATATGCGCTTTTATTTAAGGTCTGAGCGCGCTGTTAATCTTCCACATTTCTCTCTTAAGTGAAATAAGAACATTGCTACGAATCTTCTAAACACTTTAGCCGAGCGCTTAGTAAAACATTAGGAACCGGATCCTCCTCGCCTCGGGCTTAAAGGATGCAGATAATAGTAAGTCCTAACGGCTAAGGCATTTAATACTATAACTTAGTTATAAAGCTTAAATTATAAGCGCTACTCGGTTAATTAACCTTACTAACTTCACTTACCTAGCTAGAGATGCCCCATTTTAGCCTATCTTTATCCTTTAACCTAAGCTCCTTAATTAGCAATAACTATTTTAAGTTGCCGGACGAATTGGAGCGGCTTAAAGAGCAAGTATCTAACGTTATTACGTCCGAGGTGCATAACGTCGACATGGAGCCCGCGCGCTCTTTAGATTTAGGCCAGGCCGACTATGCAATCACAATTACGGTGTTCTATAAACTCGATTACGATAACTAGTACCATACCGATGTCATAATGTAAGTCCTTAACTTAAAGCCTGTTTTTACTGTTTTACTGTTTTCACTAAACTAATATAATATCGACAGTTACATAGCTTTTCAGGGTTTTTATACGTTAGATCTTTAATATAGAAACTGGTACATAAGGAAACTAAATATATTTCACACTACCGCCTTCCACAGCTCGCACGCTTAAAGTCTTATCGGTGTCTTACTTTCTCCCGTGTTTATTCACCGTCTATTAAGAAAGGCTAAGGTTTCTAACGGTGGCACAGTTTACCACGTTAACGGGTCGGCTATAGCTGAGCTAAGCTACTAAAGCGGAGCGCTTACGCAATCTGTAAAGGACGCGCTTAAAGGCTAAGAGGGACTAGTTAGGTACCTTAAAGATACCTAAACAGACAGACTTAAGATGGGATCGGCTGGATTTAAGGAGAGGAAAGTGAAATGCTTAACGCGAAGCTAATAAGGCGCTTATAAACATTATAGGACTAACGGAATCTGCATTTAAATCAATTTACACACGTCTATGTAATCTTAAAATCCTTTACCTTAGTAACCGAGTCCGTTAAAGTGAAAGGTTCAGTTATACTATCTCCCGGGAATAGTACCCTTTCGCATACGGCCCTTTCTAAGTTGGTTTAAGTGGTTTTATTAACGCGTCCCCCTAACGCTAGAGCATGATCGAACGCCACCGGCCGCTTCTCCGACCACCCGGGATAAGCCACCCCTGTGCTAAGTGGCATGCTAAGTGGGTTGTAAGCCGAGCATAACTTCCGCTATGCCATCCTCGCCTCCTCGCTACGTATGTCTCCGCGCAAACATTGCTTCTTTTTATGCCCGCCTAGGGACTAAGAAGCTCCGTGAACGAACTATTAGATCTACCGGCGTGGAAAGACCCGCAGTTACTCTCATCGCCCAGCCTGTGCGGTTATATAAAGAGCAGCTGCATTTCGACGAGGCGACCGCCTTGTCTGCATGTGTCATGATCTTATGCCGACACTGTCGTTCGGGCTAAGCTCTCGGCGCGTTAGGGACAGATGCAGCTTTTAACAGGGGGGCCATCCCGCCAGCATGGCGGTGTAATATCCAGTCTAAGACCTGCGCACAGAAGCAGCCATAGCGTCAACTCGTTAGGCTCCAAACTCGTGTCAGTAGTATAAGAAGATTTACATGCTCCTCTGCAGAATGCTGTCGGTGTCTCGTCTTTAATTCCCGACACTATAAGGAACGAATAATTATAAACACCAACCAACTTTCCGACCTAACTTAGCGGGTGTCCCGCCGGAACCAAAAGGTTAGATTAAGATAATCCTTCTGAAAATTACTAGCTTAATCGAATCTGTTTCGGTCGCCTATTAAAGGATAACCGATCTCTATAAGCAGCACAGCTCTAAAATTGCCGACTTAAACTAGAGGGTGTCTGTTCTTAAATCCAGGATTTCTCTATCATCAACTCCATTACTAACTCCATCGCTAACTAACACGGACTTTAGTAATATCGATTAAAGAGCAGCTGTCCATAACGCTCTTTAAGCATGCACCGGGAATTCGCGACGGGAGCTAGTAAGGCACGATCACACTTATATATCCTGCATTATAGCAGCTTTAACTCTTAAAGGCAGGCAGGATTAAGGATAAGAACAGGAGAATGTAATCGGGAACTCGGGGTGACCTTTAGTCGTAAGGATTTAAAAGAGCTCGCAGCTCGGGAGGTGTAATAAAGGCGTCTTTAGTTACAGTTATATCTCGTGTTTATTTAACGCGCTATTTTATATTAGTTTCGTTTATCTTATTAGTGTATAATTAGAGTTTTCTTTATTATTAGCCGCATTCCGGCACTAACTTAAATTTCTATAAATAAGGTAGTTAATAGATTATTTATACGGGCTTAAACTTAACGCTTTTAGCCATTGCTCGTTACCTTGCTTAAAGTAATGCTAGCTTAAGAATGTGGACTAATTAATGCTTCGGTTAACTTATAACCCTTTAGCCGTCCTCCTACCACCGTCTTTTAAACTTCCTTTACTTAACTCTTCCTTCGCTTAACTGCCGTAAGCCGTCTTAGTCCTTACTATGCTGTATATGCCCGTCCTCTCAGTCTTTCCTCTTTTATCCTTATTTCGAAAGCCATTCTGCACTTAAATAAGTTTCTTATCTCCCTTCCTTTTCGGCTACTTCTCACTCCTTGCTAAGCCCTAATTAAGCACGCGTAAAGGAGACTATTAGCCTTAACGGGACCTTATACATACATTTATACGTATAGACTATTAAGGTGAGACGTTTATCATTATAAGCGCGAAAGTTAACTTATGCCTTACTAGTTTAGCGCGCCGATCTGATTTAATGTCGATAAGCTGCTTATAAAACCACTGAGCGACGAGACGTAAATACGCTGCCTTATCTTAACGGACCAGTTTAAGTTAAACGATTCCGATTAAGCCCGGATTAAACTTATGATCGGACGGCCGATTTGCGGCTAGTTAGTAGCCGTAGCCTGTAGCTTAAACTCGTCTCCGGCTGCCGTTTACTGTTAAAGGTATTTATATACATATATATATAATACCTAGCATGGACTAAGGGCCGCTTAACATAAAGCGACCCCGTCTATCGACTAGCTTATTATAGTTAGTAAGTAGTGCGCGCTACGATGTGTCGCTCCTTCATCTAACGCCCTCGCTTACTTCCACCCAGCTGCCTCACCATTCTCTCCCGCTATATTAACACTAACAGCCTTCGCATCTTTACTCTCGCCCGCCCGGCCCTAGAGATTAGGACCCTTATCCCCCCCCTCCTCCTCCTCCGCCGCCGCCACCTCCCCTGTAACAGCAGCAGCAGCAGCACCCACCTATCGACGACTAGCGACATTATGAACCCGATAGGTACCCGTCGATGTAAGAATACAGGCAACTTCCACAGTCACCCGCGCACCCGCCCTACCCGGTATATCCGTCCCGGGAGCTTATGGTGAAGCCGGACCTAGGCGACGATACGCTGCCGTAGTTGCGTAAGCCCCATTCGACCGGTAACGCTCCTTTAGAAATCATAACGCCGGGAGGCGCACACCCGGGCCTCCCTTCCCAGTCCTACCCGGATGATAAGCGGCACATTAGCCCACCTTAAGCCCCCGGGCCGCAAACCCTATACGATTACCCGTCATATGGGACCCACACTGAACTGCCTTATCCGATCCATGTTTTAAAAGTATAGGGAAAGCGAAAGGCGTAAAGGGCGTCTTAGGTCGGTGCTCCGGGCACTTTGCCGAGTTATAGCTCACTATGGGACTAACCGCTAGCTCACAGGCTTATAACATGTGCCGGCAACTTAAAGCAAAATGCGACGAGCTAAAGCTATATAAGAGTTGTAAGGAGAAGAAGGTAAAGTGTAAGTATCGAGAGGCGGTTCCGAAACAGTAAGTCCATTACTCCCCCGTGCGTAATGCCCTGTTACTAATCGAGAGGTACTAGGCAAGATAAGATTGCGGCGGATATTCTTAATAACCTAATCTTTCTAAGGAACGAGTTTAGCACATTTAACGACCGTATAAGTAAGCTGGAACGTGCGCTCATACGGGCCGCCCCGTTTATAGATGTCTAGCCTTAAACGGAGCTAGAACCGATGTAAGAAGACGATGATAAGCTAAGGACGGCGGATTCGGCAGCGTCGATAGCTAACGATGCTCACTTATCATCTCCCGGAGAGACGACATAAGCTCCTATCGGGACTTTAAAAGCACGAACTGACTCGTAGAATATGGAGGAAGAGACGGAGGCCGAACTAGGCCCTTATATGCGACCTAAAGCCCCCGCTATCCCTCTTAACCACACGACCTTAGTTACGTTGTTATTAGAGTGGCGCCTTATCGAGGTTCTAGTTTAACGTTACTTAAAAGCCGAGAATATTAAGTTCGTTAATAAATTCCCGATCCGTTAGGAAGAGAGGCGCGGCTTACTTCGGGTTTAAGGCCGTGGAGAAGGCTTAGATAGCAGTCGTGTCGATAAGGATGTAATGCACGATCTAAGCATGATGGAGGTATCGGACGATTATTCGGACGTTAACGCTCCGTTACCCGTAAACTGTTAAGGACGTATTAATGGCTCGCTTAGTCCCGGTAACGGTAAAGTAACGCTTATCGGTATATAAACGCTCGACTTCTCGGAAGCTAACGTGTAGGAATATGTTAAGAGTTATTAAGATAACATTTAAAACATACACCCTTTAATCATCCCCGTAAAGCTTAACGCGATGGTAAAGCTTTTCCTTAACGATATTTAATAAAGCATTAGTAAATAGCTTAAATTCCAGCGATCCATTAATAACGCCCTCGTGCTATTAGTTTTAACGTTAAGTAAAATTTGTCTTATAAAGGACAAGATAATCCCCGACGTCGTGCCCGTTAGCGAGCCTTCTTACGGATTACCGTTAATACGGAACGGTTATCCCGCTTCGCCGAGCTAAAGCTTCCCGCCTTCGTATAAATCCTATTTACATTCGTCCGGTCTCCCCTCGCTAAAGGATAATAGCGACCGTAACGTTAGCCGACGATAGTCCTTTTAAGGGGCCGGTAAGCTAGTTAAGACAGGAACCTTTATTAAGAGAAACTTAAACGTAATTCCGGGGTTAAACTACTTTACGTATATTATAAACATTCTTAATAAGTAACTAGTTAAGACGAGCTTACGGCACATTTACGCGTATATCTTAACGGGTCTTTATTATAGTTAGTTAAGGAGAGTTATAAAAAGATACGCTTATATTAAGCAAGTAAGATAAGCTTTATAAGTTAAAATGCGACCGTAAGTAGGATTTTTATATTTTCGGTAAATTTAATTTACTAATAATAGCTAACTTGCATATAAGAGTCTCGATCGCTTTATGAAATTGTAAGAGTCGATGCTTTATAACGTAAATACGGTAATAAAAAAGTCGGATAATTAGCTAATAATTACCTTTTAAACATGTTTACAACTTAAAAGGTTCGTTTTATCGTCGACCTTAACGCACCTACTTTCTTAGTAACGTGGAACTAACGAGCGACGGTAATAACATTATCGTTAAGCTACTCTTTTTATAATCTTAAATCTTAACGTTTTAAGATATTATACCTTATCTTAACGTTAATCTTATTAAAGATCTAAGTTTTAACGGCAATGTGCTTTAAAGTTACTTAACACAGCTGTACTTACGAAAGACGCTTAACTAGATCTATTAAATGCTTTATAACCTTAATAATCCTTTACCGCTAAAAACGCTTAAAGGAACACCGACGGAAAACATCATCGAGTATATTTAGAACTTGCTTAATATGCAATTTATGCCGCCCGAGTTTAAGTTCGAGCACAGCGATCCTCCCGCTCCGGATATTCTGTCAGCACGGCTGCGGGCAAAATACTAAGGAGCTTAAGTAATTACACACCGGCCATTCATCCGGCAAATCCTCGAGTTTAACCATAAGGCGAAGTTAAAGTCATTCGAGTCTCCGCTGTCTACATATAGTGAGTTCCGTAGCGATGTAATGGTGCCGGCCATTAGCGCCGATGCTAAAACACCCGGCGACATCCTGCAGCAGGTGATTAAGTATGCCGTTAAGGGTATCCTGGCCTTAATAAAGAGCATAAGGGCGTTCTATAATATAGAGGTTAAGCAATTTATTATTACTAATGTCTTTAAGACCGTATATACGTAAGCCTGGTTCGAACTAGTTTTACGTTACCGAGTTTTGTTACTAACATAGCATCCCTTATAAGCAATGGGGCAACCTCCTAACTCTAGCAGCGGCATTTAAGGACCTAATACTTAACGCTTACATTAATAAGAACACTCTAAAGGAACTTTTTTCGAGAACGATTGAATTCTTTAAGCTTATCGCACAGCCGACTAGCGCGCTCGCAATCGATATGCGCATCTTAAAAGGCCTCGAGAGGGAGCTCTAAAGAGACTAATGGGCCTGCCATTATGGATCGACAATGAATGCTACCTAGCCACACATACACACAATATGGATTTATGTATCCCGCCTCCTAATGGCCACCCTTGCGGGTCACGGCGATTTTCATAAAGCAGCTATGTATACACTGGAGAAGAGATAAGAATGGATAATTATAAGAGGGCAATGATAAACGAACGGAGAGGTTATGCCTTGCTCTCTGGTATATGCTGTGAAGGCCTTTTCCCGCAAACTGTTCTAACGGAAACGTACGCGTGAATCCCGGGGTTAAGCCTTGCCACAAAGGGCCTTAGTCTCTTCGTATGCCCCGTGTAAATAGAACCAGGGAAATCCCCTTAAGGTCTTCCTTAATTGCAAGAGAGTTGTACATCCCCCTCCACTTAAACTTCTTGTTAAGTAGCCAGCTGTTAGTAGGCCACTTCTGAACCTTTTCTTAAACGTCCTTAAAGCCCACATTGATAAGCATATCTTTAAGCTGAGAGGCGATGTTAATAGGGTAGCTTATATTTTCGGAGGCTATGGTACGTTAGCGGTCTTGCCTTGTTCTTACTCGAAATACCCTCACGTTAAAAGACGGTCTCCAACCTGCGACCACCTCTCCTCCGCCATCATTACCCGGCTGCCGGGCGCCACTCTTATCCGGTGGAGTGTTGATTAGGAGAATAAGCTCGGCAGACCTTAACGACAACTCACCGACACAAAGCGAGATCCCTCACAGACCTTGAGCTCAGTGGTCTCCGTAATGAGCCGGGCATCAATGCAGGACACCGGCATCCACTTAAATTCGTCTGGATTAGCGTGCAGTGCGCACTTACAGCTACATCCGTGCGGCCTTGTCATGGGCCGCGCAACCTGCAGATGTCATTCGCTGTGCGGATGTGACGCTGCACGTCTCTCATTTTCTTCCTCAAGCTTACCACGACCACACCCGAACCAGAATACGTCGACGAGAATTAGGCGACCAAGATGGGAAGTTTCTTCTAGCAAGTCTCTCGGACAGTTGACCACGGGCTGCCGCATATCGGGCGTGAATATTAGTAGAGCACCTGTACGCAGCATCCAGAAGCTTGCTGGTCGCACTGTGACGGCCGGACTACTAAGATGAGCTGTCGGTCGGTGCGCCCTCGGATCCGACAAGGCTCTCTTTCGCATAGAAGAGAACATCCTTGCTTTTAGCCCTGAGGAAGAGGGTCTTACATCACTACGTGGCAGCCTCTTGTACGGCTAGCTCGTCTTAGGACGGCCGAGAGCGTGGTCCGCTAACATGTATGGGCGTCGGTTGCATTAGCCTGTGCCATAAAGGACAAGGTGAAGTGCCGCACATAACACGTCATTCGCCACGTATAGGCTGAACGATATACGCGCGCGACGACAGTGGGTGGAGTGAGAGACTGGCCACTACAGCGTAGCCTGCCTTCAAGCTTATCCTTCGCGATGTCCTAGAAATGGGCTTATAAGACCCTCCTGTTCCTAGTATAGAAAACACTAGAATGACTTCTCTCCATTATCTTTTCTAAACTCGACCTTTCCTAACTAAGTCTTTTAATATGTTTCGCCTGCGTTACTACCCTATTAACGCTAAGAGCCGTTAACCTGTTACGTACGCTAAGGTCGATACTAACCTTAGTACTTTTAAAATCTATTCTGCTGAAAAGGAAGTCGGCGAAACGGGAGATTTCCGCTTTAGTATCTTCCATGAAGGTAAAGGATGCGACATTAGAAAGTACCTTAACGAGAGATACTTAGACGAGGAATCTCGTATGGCTGTTAAAAGTGTCTTCGAGAAAGCCGCCGAAGTCTGCCGTGAACAGCAGGCTAAGAGCCACGCGACCTACCGGACTTAGCACCTCTTCGCGACTTAAGGTCTCTTGTAGCGGAACATGGCGAAACTGGTGGATGGCGAATGCAGGATCTCTAGCGTTTCGGGGGATATGACTGGGCTGGTTGTAGCAATCTGGGTGGGCTATACGGAAGTCTCCGTCGACTTTTATACGGGATCTACGGTGACGGTTGAGTACCGAGACCTGCAGTCAGGGAAAACGACCATACAGCCAGCGCCAGCGCCAGCGCCACCGGCATACGAGGCTGAGACTGTTTAAAAGGGGTTACACAGCCGGGAACTACTGCTGCGGTATTTATGGAAGGGGGAGTTAAATAATTTAGGAACGTTGCTTTCTTTTAATACATTGTGAATACGATAGCTTTAAGCTTAGTGGTAATCCTTTAGAAAATTGTTTAAAACTAAATGTAATCTAATAAGTAAAAGCTAGTTTAGAGTTAATCTTATTTATTACTATAATAATCTTTCTCTTTTTCTAGTCGCTGTTACTTACGAGAGAAATTACTTTTTTTAGTATTTATCTTCGTCTCTTTATTATAGAAAGATTAACACGTATAACCTATGTCTAAAGTAAGGCGACTTTAGGAATATGTGCCCTTCTTCCTTATCCGGCTCCGTTAGATATGCAGCCTTACCTTAATAACCGTAACTGTTTCTACCGAAAACCGGTAAAGCCCCTCGCCGTGGTTAATGATGTGTTATTATAGATGTAAGTCGATAGGTAATTTATAAACTAATTAATCCGTTTTAAACACGAATCAGTTTCCAGCTACATTACTTAGTGACATAAAGGGAGACCGTCTTATAAACGGTGGCAGAGAGGGTATTATTAATACTTCTGCATTAGCTAACATATAATAGATTAAGAAATTATTATATTGCCGGGACGGATGCGTTTCCGGCTGCATTAGTGCATATAATGTGAAGCTCTAGCTACAGGAGGTCCGAGAATTATAAGGGTCCTTTAGTTGGTGCTGGTGGTGTAGCTTTGTCCCTTCGGATGCTTAAGGAAAATGGCTGGACTAAGGAAACACGCCTGTCTCTTAACGTCCTTATCCTCGTATAAGGCATCTAATGACGGTGATTGTACGCTTCTTCGACCCCTTATACTTAAGTGTGCAGGTTAGTTTAGAACACGAGAAAATAACTTATAAGGCTCCGTTAATACCTTAACGTTAATAACGTGGCACCCAGCCTGCTTAATAACGTGTGTAAAGCCTTACCGTAGCTCTTAATAACCTCCTCGTTTAAATAGCATAAGTTATAGGACGAGAAAGCGGGGTTATTAAGAAATCCGCCGAAGCGTTTAATGTTACAGGTTTAGCCGTACTATATATAGCAGCACTTTAAGTACCGCTTCTCCACTTACTGTTCAGTTGTTCAGTTTACGGATTTAAAAGCACTCTATCTCTATCGGCCGCTACCTATACTAATCCATATCTTAAGCACCTTACTCTATCCACCCCGTTAACTCCTTAATAATATACAGTAACAGACACTTAGATACGATGTCGATAATTAAACTACCTTATAAGCTAGTCTTATATATAGTTCAGTATCTTAATCTCGAGGATGTTTGTAACCTGAGCCTAATATGCTAGCATTTTCAGTACTTAGTTCACGAGGAGAACATCGTTAAGACCATTCTTAATGTAAGTTTTACCCCTCTCCTCTTACAGACTTAAGTGCGTTATAAGCATCCTGCATTAAGCCCCTCCCTTAAACCCATTAGAGCTAATGCTAAGGGATTCCTTAGCTGAGAATTGCGGCTTAGAAGAAAGCACCGGCATCGTTAAAGGCATAAACTGCGCGGGCCAGTAAGCGTTATTCACCCGAACTTAAGCAACTGTTCAAACGCCGCGAGGCTGTTTCATTAGTTTCGCCGTACTTAGCTACCATTATTGCCGTCGTAAAGACATGGCTTTTTAAAAATAGAGTTCTTTACTACATCTACGACCGCTAGCTCCGAATTCTTAATTTGCACTACTCAGTAAGCAGCGAGATTGTCGTTAATATCCGCCCCCTGCTTAACGAGGCTATTATAAAGTCCCGGGCAAGCCGTAACTATAAGTTTCAACTTCTATACTATGCCCACGACATAGTCTCCTGTCTATACACGCATTTAAAGCCTAAGGGAGCGAGCTAGCTGGTCGTCTTTAACGCCTGCGAGAACCGCATTCTAACAGCCCCTCGACTTGCATCTGGCTATAAGATCTTCGTCCGTAACAACGACAAGTTTCTTTATTATAAAACCTATATAGACTTTAGCGGTAACGACTTCCGGCGTTAAATGATTAAGGGCTACGACATCTTAACGAACTAATGGTTTAAACGTAAAGCTAACATCCTTAAAATAGCGGGCTTTAACATAAGATTTATAATCTGCTTCGAAATTATCGACGGCTACTTTTACGGTTTATCGAACCGGACCAGCTTCGAGGTCACCGGGATAGACCTAACGTCATACTATGTCTGCTTTCGCTTCCCCCTTAGCCGCCGCGGTTTCTACGAGATTAAGCAAGCAGCACGTTAACGGATGTAGCGGAGACAGAACGCCGAAGGCGTTATCGATAACAGATAGACGTCTGTTAGGATGTTTAAGGACGAGACAACGGGGGTGCTTAAGGTTATAGAGTCGAGAAAGGAATGGCTCGTAAGACACGGTTCGGCGCGTCGTACCTATTACACCACGGAGATCAGCTTTAAGGGGGCCTTACGCGAGACCGAATGGGAATATGAAGACAACGATGGCTTCGCTTCGGACGAGGATGGCTGGGGTTCCGGAACTTAGGGCGAAATTCAGTCCGATTCCATCACGGCACCGTTTAGAGATCCCTACTTAGTGCATCCGGGTGACGACGCATCTGAATAAGTGATGCTTACCTTAAGCCAGTGTCCTGTTCGGTCCTATTAACCATGCTGCTAGACATTTCTCGACGTCGTAAACGACACCTCGAGCTTTAACTCGAATAGGCAGCACATCCGTATTCGAGGTGGCTCGCGCCGTCGCTGGTCGCCTGACGAGCTCCAGAAGCGGCGTCGCTTATCACCGGCATAAGGACGAGACCCCGAGTCTGTATTTAAGCAAATGATTCACGACTTATATAAGCACGAAGATGTTGCTCTCTGGCCCCCTGAACAAGACCCAGTAAGGCCGGATCCTGCGCTGGATGAGCTTTACACCCTTCTCAGCCCCCCTGGCCATCGTGGAAACGTGCATGGGACCTGGGACGACCGCTGCCTCGTCTACGCCACTGGCGGGACATCCGGCGGTCTAAAAGCCATCATTTTGGTGTCCTTTGACCCCTCTATCCGTCTAATAGGGGCCAGGCCATACTCCGGGAGACTGATACTAGGCCGGCCAGCGGGAAGGCCTCATTGCGGCCCCGGAACCAGCAGCAAGCTGTACCCTACTGACCCCGAATCAGACCCTGAGCTATCGTACGAGGGCAAGGGCAAGGGCAAGGAAAAAGACAAGAACGACGCATGGAACCCCACCTCAGAGCCCAATGCGACCTGGCATGCTGAAATGAGGCCTCCTGAATCGGACTCTGGCACGTCACCACGGCGGCGCGACAGAAGCAACCACGGCCAATGGAGCTCATTCGATAAAGCAATGTACCGTGATATCTCCTGTGCCCTCCACTTTGGACTCTGAGCTACGGGTTCCAAGCCGGCACGGACTTGTGGAAGTCTGCAGAAAGAATGATTGCGAGAAGCCCCTGATTGGGTCTTGCGCTAGAAGCGGTGCTCCCCTTGAGCAATCTAATGCACTCAATATCATGTTCTGACACCGTGGCATGCATCAAATTCCGCTTCCGTACGAAAGCGCCCACCGCATTTCACCAAAGTGCAACTTTTCTTTCCGCTGCCTCGTTTACGCCACTGGCGGGACATCCGGCCGGCGGGAGTACTGCACTACGACCAGCAAACTAGCACCCAACTATGCCCGACAGACCCCGAGCCAGACCCCGAGCAGTCCTACGATGAAGGGGGCTGGAGATCATTCGAGAAAGCCATGTACCGAGATATCTCCCGTGCTATCCACTTTGGTATTTGAGCCAGGGATCCGGCTGGAAGGATTTACGGGAGTCTGCATGCTACTCCTACTTCGCTCTTTAGGGTGGTATGATAATGGCTCGAAAAATGGCTTGAAAGATAGCTAAAACATCCTATTCTCTGTCTTACCGTCGGGTTTGCCGGATTTTTTGGGTTCTGGGTCTCTCTCCCAAAACTGGCAGGTTATGAAAGTACTATCGATGCTGTAGAGGCTAGATGCATTACAGAGACTTGAAATTTAGCTTCTTCTCTTTTGTTTCGCGAGAAGTTCCCCGCGGGCGGACACGTCAGCCTCGGCGTTAACAGGGTATATTACATAGACAGCTTGTTACTGCCTGAACTCCCCGCACTGTCACTCGTTTGTCGAAATGCAGGACGACATCACTGGCGATCAACTGACCTAGGCGGCTGCTGCATTCGCCATACCTCTGGTCTTCCAAATCCTTCACGTCCGCCTACAGCGTTCCCGGTCCGACCGGATCCAGGTTAGCTGCTGTGTGTTTTTCGGGATTGTTGGAGCGGCGCAGATGAAAATAAGGGCAAGGTTGGCGAGAATGGGCGAAGAAAGGAAGAATATAAATGAGAAACAGATATTATCCAATGAGTATAGACTTCTTAGGGTTAGCATGACTTTGCCCTGGTCTCCTGTGAACCATTTCCTGTGAGCCCTAGTCTCCTGTGAGCCATGGCCTCCTGTGAACCATCTCCTGTGAGCCATGGCCTCATGTGAACCATCTCCTGTGAGCCCTGGTCTCCTGTGAGCCCTAGTCTCCTGTGAACCATCTCCTGTGAGCCATGGCCTCCTGTGAACCATCTCCTGTGAGCCCTGGTCTCCTATGAGCCATGGCCTCCTATAAGCCCTAGTCTCCTGTGAGCCATGGCCTCCTATAAGCCCTAGTCTCCTGTGAGCCATGGTCTCCTGTGAGCTATGGCCTCCTATAAGCCCTAGTCTCCTGTGAGCCCTGGTCTCCTGTGAGCCCTGGTCTCCTGTGAGCCCTGGTCTCCTGTAAGCCTTAGTCTCCTGTGAGCCATGGTCTCCTGTGAGCCCTGGTCTCCTATGAGCCATGGCCTCCTATAAGCCCTAGTCTCCTGTGAGCCCTGGTCTCCTGTGAGCCCTGGTCTCCTGTAAGCCTTAGTCTCCTGTGAGCCATGGCCTCCTGTGAACCATCTCCTGTGAGCCATGGCCTCCTGTGAACCATCTCCTGTGAGCCATGGCCTCCTGTGAACCATCTCCTGTGAGCCCTGGTCTCCTGTGAGCCCTGGTCTCCTGTGAACCATCTCCTGTGAGCCATGGCCTCCTGTGAACCATCTCCCGTGAGCCATGGCCTCCTGTGAGACCTGGGCACAGCGGAGAATGCTCAGCGGCTCGATAAACGCATGGGGGAATACCCTCCGCGTCTCTAAAGCTTCCACAGATTAGTGCATTTTAGTATCACAGAACGGAAGATCCTTTCACTTAAGACAGCTACAGTTACTTAGCGACCAGCCGCATTAAACATCAATCTATCTACGTTTAGCATGAGAGCAGAACTATAAAATGTTCGTTTAAGCCCAGTTCCATATTTCCACCAGTTAAAGCTCTTTATGTATAAGTCTACTACGGAGACCATCTTAGAATAGATCTGCTTATTATGGGAGTCATTTTCAGTACCCCCCTTTTGTGTGGGGTATCCTTGCTGGTGGCTTACTAAAAAAGTGAAGGCACTTTGCACAGGGTCCGTAAATCCTTACGTCATTGTAACGGACAATAATAGCATCTTACTTAGTCCGCGCTATAATCTCACACTTAGTCTGCTCTTATAATAGTGTCTTATGTAAGATTATGTGAATCTTAGTTAGTCTGGGCTATTCGCGCCTTGAGGCAAATGGCTCTTAATTCTTGACTTAATTGCATGTTGGCACCCAGGACGGCAAAACGGCACGTCACATTAAATTAAGTAATAATTAGGTAGTTTAATCGTAGTATTATAATCAATCTACTTCTTGGAAGTCACGGGGCTTCACTGTGGAGTGGAAGTCCTTCGCACTCGCCGCACGAAAAGTGGTAAGGCGGAATATCGGGTACACTGGATTAGTCGTCTTAAAGCCGAGGATTCGTGGGTAGCGGAGAAAGATATGAGCCTTAAGCTCGTCGAGAAATATAAACTAAGAACGAAAGCGAGACGAGGTAAGAAAAGGAGGTAGAAGTGTAAGGGTCAGTTACGTATCTGTTAGTTTATTTTAGTAGCTGTTATAAGAATATAGATTTAGCTAGTGTATATAAATAAAAGTTTAAGCGGCTGTCCTTTAAACTTCTCTTATCTACATATAAAACAACCCTTCGACATAGCTACTTAAGCTCCTTTTACAGTGCGGCAGTACTTTCGGCCGGCTCCTTATCCTTAACTATCAGCTTGAAATTGTTATATGTAAAGCTAAAGCTACACTCGCCCTTTAACTTCTACAGTAAGTTCCCTTAACGTCGAGGTAAGTTAAACGTTAACACCCGGCTATAAGACCTGATTAAATTAACCGGAAAATCCTTTCACTTATGTAGCTTTTACGAAGCTTAAGACGGGCATAGAACTCGGTTTGCAATAGATCGTTAGCTATCTCCTGCTTAAGCGAATTCCGCTCGCACACTTCCCTTACTAATCGTCCATCCCACTTAAGAGGGATCTATAGTAGTGTAGTGTTTAAAGTGATAAGTTATAAGGAGTATATAGAGTTAAGTTAGGTTAGGTTATCTTTATTTATCTAAACAACTGTTTCTCTTAAAGACAGTTAACGCGAGGAGTTGCTTATTTAGCATGGTTCCTATTGATTTCACGTTCTTAAGCAGCTGTAAAGTCCCCGAAATTTAAGGAATTAAGTTAGCGCAGCAGGCGGAAGACAGAACGGACCTTTAATCCGGCTGGTATTTTAGTTCAACTAAGGAAACTTTGTCGTACATATAACCTCGGGCTATTTTACATAACTTATCACGAACGCCTTTCGATCCCGATACTAAACAGGGTTAGCACGCTGGCAGTCTCACATTATGCGCCTTTCTTACTTAAAACCAGCATTTCTTCTCTCTTACCGTTTGTGTTAGCATCCCGCTCGCTTTAAATAATCTCTTACAGGTCTGCGAGACCACTATACACGATCGCCCGTCGACCAAACGGGACCTGGTTTACGGTGCCTGATTCGATAAATATCGAGATGTTAAGTATCTATATATTATGTTAACTTACTACCACTTTAAAGCCGTATCGGTGGACTTACTTGTCCGTTTTCTAACGTGTCCTCGGCCAGAGCCTCGTTTAAGATGTCCTCGAAAATAAACGCCAAATCTGAACATGTGAGTAATGAACTTGCCGTAGGGTTGTAAGCGACGTACCGAGAGTTTTCAGTTACTATACTAAATGAATTCGATGTGCGCGAGATCGGCGCTTAAGATAAGGAATCTGCGCCACTATGCCGAGGCCGCTAGCTACTAAAAGGAGGATCCTATAATCACGAGTCGGGATGTTTATTCCGTACGGCCCGGTGAATAACGCGCGACACGGAGTACCATCACGATTAATCCTAATATATCTAAGTAGTTTCTTCGTCTATTTATTATAAGGTTCCACGAAAAGACGGAGTCGGTTAGTTTCTCCTTTACCTTATGATGTGACTATAAAGGGATGAACTTAAAGAAAAGAAAATTTACCGACTACAGGGATCTATAGGCCGATATACTGCCCCGCCTCTGCGCGGAGAGGGCGAGGCAACTTCAGGATTATCTGTACGATATCATCATTTAAGCGTATCTCCTTCTTTAACCGTCCCTCGTAGAATTCCTTTTCTAAGCGTTTCTAAACGACGTCCTTTAAATTAGTGATTATTGCCTCTCCTTCGTAAGCACCTGAAACATTCGCTTCTTTAAAAGCCTTTTCTTTAAGAGGCCCAGTCGCGTTTCTATAGATTAGAAGACATAGCTAAGGCAGTAACGCCGTCGGGAATGATGCTAGAAAGATATAAAAGTAGATGTTTGCTTTAAGGGCTAAGTGTTGCCACATTAAAAAGGGTAAGACAACTGCGAATAACTGATAGGTACGGGCGAATAGTTCGTATAGCCTGCGAAGCCATGGAAGTGCGAGGAACATTAAAACGAGTAGTAAGAGAGCCGCCTTTAAAAGTTAGAGTCTATTCGTTTTAAGAGCCAGAACAGCGGCATAATCAACTTACAGCTATAGCCCATCTATTACTTATCACATTTAAAGAGAAGGATCTTATACTAATGATTGTAACGACGACATGGAAAATCGAAAGAAGGAGCGATATAAGCGCTAAAGAGCGATGGACTTTCTAAAAAGTCTTAAGAGAGGTACTAAAGATAGAGGCAAGAAAGCTCTAACTTAGCCCGGTAATGACAGGCACAAGGTTAATCAGCGTAAGGTTAGCCGCTCTAACGCTTACCTCCTTCGCGGAGACAGGTTGAAAAAGGCCGCGAAAGAGTGTCAGATAGACATTAACGATGAGAAAGATTGCTAGGAGTAAGGCGGTATTCAGGTGCCATGGCCCGATACGCTTAAATCGGCGAAGGGCGCGTATATAGGAAACTTTATATAAGAAGAGCCGTATAGTATGGATCAAGTGTCTGATGAAGCGGTGGTAGTTAGCGAGGGACAGGATAAGAAACGTTCCACTGACAGCTATAGCATAAGCCTGCGTAATCTCCATAATGAATGGCTAAAGTAAGGACAGATTCCGTGCCGGCGGGTGCGATTATATGTAAGCGTATAAGTCACAGAGAAGGATATAATTTCGAATCTATAAAAAAGGTTATAAAAAAAGGATCCTTATGGGAGCCGAACCTGGACCTTAGGCTAATAAATGGAAACTGTCGGAGCTAAAAGTGGGCACCAGCCGAGGAGTACGACTAGTAGCCTAAATTGATACCCGAAGACTAATTTTATAAACATCTATTCTTAGAACTGAGGTAAGAAACTTTTATATAGTCCCAGCCCATTATATAAACCACGACCAGCTCGATAGAGCAGAAGTTCAACCTAAAATATCCAGTTCGCACTTCTCACTCACATTGCACCATCAGCATATTACACTACGTAATTTACAAATTCACTTTCCGCTTTACAAAGACCTCGAGCCATGGCCACAGCAGCTACAGCAACAGTTCAGCCTCAGAGCTTCCGCCCCAGGCGGGTCAGAAATGAACATGGACAGATTAAGAATACTTACCAAGATGCACAGATGGCAGAAACCAAGATATTGGTTCAGTCGTTTTTACAGGCCCCTTCCGTTCTCGCTATTCTCGATCAAATCGCGAAACCCTAGGTCCCCAAAACGCAACTTAGCGAAGAAGCGACGCAAGCTGTTGACAGGATCTTAAATTGCTCTTCGGACTCATATGCCGATATACTAGAAATCCCTCAGGATGGTTCGAAGGCTAAAGTGAACTTAACTATCGATGAACGTAACAGCACAGAGGGACGTGACTTAGGCCTCTGGACGATTTCAATACACTTCTTCATCCCTCAATACAAAATGGCTCTGGAACATTACGACACTATTCGAGACAACCCGAGCGACGCGACTGCAATAACTCATATAGACACTTCAAAGGAGGTAATTGACAAAGTGATCCAGCTGAACCACTATCCAAAAGCCTGGAGCATACCTACCCGGGAAAAGTATCTTGAGGCGAAGGTTGCTATCGAGCGGATTATGGAATGTGGTGAAGCAAGCCCTAATGAGGAGATTCTGGGAGTCGCCCCCGATGCTACCAAGCAGGATAAACTAGCTGCCTGGAGAACCCTGGGATGTTTGATACATCCATACTACGCCAGACAGAGAAATGCCGAAGCAGCATTTGAGAGTAAATACTCTTGGAAGTGCCCTCAGCGTTAGACCGTTCACTAACCAAGATTTCTTCAGGACTTAAAGATGCGGTTGAAAAAGATCTGGATGAGGATGACATCGCTCACGTGGTGAACTGGGATGGCGAAGATGACCTTAGCAAAGATAGGTTTAACAAGGAGGACCCCAACGTGCCTGAGCCGCCTGAACGGGTAACAAGGATTTATAACAACGCAACGCCCAGCCTCAGAAATTTATCCGCTGACCCTGACGATGGAATGATTAGTGCCGAGATTGAGGGGTTTAATGCGGACATTATGGAGGGAAATCTTGGAGAGGGAGTAGAGGAGGACACCTGGACGATTCCAATATCTTTCTTCGAGCCTCACTACCGCCTTGCTAATGAAGCCTACGACATCTTGGACAAAGACCCAACAAATGAGAAGGCGACACAGGAATTAACACAACTGAAGGCGGTTATCGATGGAAAAATTCAGAAAGACTACTTTCCTAAAGAGTGGACTATTAAAACTGCAGAAGATTATATAAAGATGGGCCTGTTGTCTAAAGAAACGAACGAAAAAGCAGAGCGAGCCTCAGAGGCTGCCGAGAATGCCAAGACTCTATTCCAGAAGTTTGAGGAGCAGAGAGCAGCAGCCGACGAAGCGACTAAGGCTGACCTCGAGAGTACCGAAGAGACGGCAAAGGCCGCAGTGGCTAGTGCTGAAGCTGCCGCGGAAAAGGCGAAGGCCGAAGCCGCGCGGAGATGCTGGAGTTATGCGGCGGCCGCCGCAGCCCTTGAAACTGCGAATGGAGAATGCACAAAGGCTAAGGAAGCTGAAGGAGCCGTAAATGACGCTCTATCCAAAGCTGTTGCAGCCGTTGAAGCCGCCAAAAATAAGACCAAGGCAAAGGCAGGCCGCATCGAGTATCCGTGGACGACGATGAAGATCGATGATAGGGAAAGAATCGTGGGCTACAGAATGATAGGCAAGATTGGGCGTCAGGTGTGCGTAGAAACCGAGGAGGACGACGGTCGTATAATCCGCAGGCTCGAATCAGCATCAGATGTTGGTCTCCCGGAAGTCCAGCAGTATATCAAAATGACAGGACATAAGAACCTGGCCGAGGACCAATCCACCTGGTCGATGAAAGATCGCGAAGACTTTAAGGAGCTGCTTTACGTCACGACATCGCAGATCAAGCGCAAAAACACAGCCGCGAACGGCAAGAATCCCAATGCGTATTGTTGCGTGAGATTTACTAAGAAGGGCATGAATATGCTTACCGTCACGAGCTTGGGCAAGGTCCTCGGCACCGTAAGTGCGAACCGTCAGATCAAGATGGCCTGCAAAAGAGACGGCATTCTCCCGCCATGGGACGCTGGGTGGGCTAGTCATTATCATGACGAGGCAAAAGTCGAACAGGATCCGGAAAAGGCCAGAGCCAAGAGAGACGATCAAGCCAAGGCAAACTCGAGGGATCGCTCCCGCCAGAGGAGTGATGAAGCTCCGCAGCGGACCCCGAGTCCGCACTCAGAGGCCAAGGCCAGCGATCTCAGGAGCAAGGTGGACAAACTGGAATCCAAGGTGGACGATATGGCTGCGAAAATGAGCAAGCTGGACGACATGAATAAGAGAATGGAGGAACTCGCGGCTTTGCTAATGTCGTTCGGCCGCGAGCGGCAAAGCGCTAAGTGATACTGCTTGTTATGTCGGTAGTTCATTGTTCAGGTTCTTTTAGCGACCTCGATGCGGTGAAGTGCTGATTAGTTGCTACTGATTGTCATGTCGGTCGTTCATTGTTCATATTCTTTTCGCTACTTAATTTACAGATAGTTATATTATATGTTCCTGTAATACTAGTTGTAGTTGCTATATGCGTGGAATAGAGACCGATAACCGAGATCGCTAGGCAATCCTAATTGAGGATCTAAAGAGTCTGAGAAACAGCAGAGAGGTGGGTCAGAGAGGAGTGAAAAAGCTAACCAGGCTAAACTAAGGCGGCGCGCTAAGAATACTTTCGGGAAATGAATTAGAGAACTTATAAGAATGTAGGACTTATTAAGGTACGCTGCGGGAACTCCTCCGGTTTATTCTGCGAACCTAAAACTGTTCCTGTACCATTAATGAGGATAGAGCCACTCTGTTTTCAGTAGCAAGCCTATTAATGGTATTTAGTTAACTAATTATCCTGAACTCCTCTACCTAACGTATTAAAGAGTCAATTAAGTAGTTATCCGCTAGTGGTGCGAAGGTCCTTAAGGACCCTCTCGTGAGGTTTAAGTTCAAGCCCATCATTAAGGTTTAACAAGGTTTTCGAGAGAGGGACAGTAGCGTCCTATATATGGCCCTACACCTTTTACGTCGCCTGCTGTTTAGGAGGCCCCAGTTTTATAACCCATATTGTACTAGCTCCTTCGATCCATTTAATTCTCTCGGACTTACCCTTAAGCTTCGCACATAAGAACCGCAGAAAACAGCTGATAACACAGCCCGCTGTATAATTGCGTCCCTATTTTATTTCGAGCTGGACTTAAGGTTACACAGACTTTGCTCTATAGCTAAAAGAACCACTACGTCTAAGCAGTGACTATCTTACTCTGTAAAACTCGCTCATGCTTAAAGCATAGATATCATGTCTTAAGATTTCCCGCTGGGCCCGCGAGGCCCTATGTATCAGCGCGGCAGCACAAACCGACACAAATCCAAGCATGATGAAGATACCCTTAAAAATTTAAAGGGCTCGGTAACCGAAGCGCGATATCAGAATGCCGGCAATAAGGCTTCCAATCAGAATCCCGAAGCCTGTAAAACTGTAAGATAAGCTAAACCATGTCCCTACGTTACTTACATCTGGCTAAAGTTCGGCATAAGCGGACATAGGAAGGGAGACTATAGCCCCTGTAAAAAAGCCATAGAAAATACCGAAGATTAGGATCCTTATTAAAGTATAAATCGGGATCCAGTAAAAGTGGATTATGCCGTAAGTGAGCGTAACAAATGTTAGAATGTTAATCGAGCTAAAGTATTTCGCAGTAAGGCTGGGAAGGCTTCGTTTAAAGAGCGCCCCGGTATTTATAACAGAGAGGATACCGAAAGTTAAGGAGGCTGTAACATTAAGATCCGCTTTAGCGTATGAAGGAACGTAATAGAACGGAATATAAAGGCCTGTGAAGCTAAAAAAGAGAGAAAGGCTGAAGAATATAAACTTTAAGTCGTTAAAAGCCTTTAGATCGAGTATAACGCGTAATATGCGCCCTTAATCTGGGACCGATCGGGTTCGGAGCATGAAGAAGGAGATAGATAGCGTTATTAAGGCTATAAATGCTAAGGTCTTGTACGCCTAGCCTACCTTAAAGGAATTTAAAGACGCTTTAAATATAATGGGAATGACCACGCTACCGAAGGCGCCGCCGGCAGCTGCTATGCCTGTAGCTAAGGGTCGTTATAAGGGGGGAAACCATTGTGCGATAATGGCCACGCTCGGGACGAAGAGATATCCGGAACCTAGTCCCAGAAGAATGCTGAGGGACAGGAAGATTCCGAAGTAATCCCGCACTTCGCTAGCGACTAAGAAACCGAGAAAAATGAGAGCTGTTCCAGCGCTTAGAAGCCCTCGCATATGGCCGAGGTCGAATAACGGACCGGTAAAGGTGCTAACCACGATCAATAAAAAGCCTTAAACGGTACTAATCCAGGAGATTGTTAAGGGCTTAAAGTGCGACAGATAGGTTTCTTAATAGTAGTCTTAAAAGACGCTGAAGCTAAGAAAAGGCCCCTTAACACTGCTGTTAGCTATATATCTTCAGGAATATATCCAGCTACGTTAGCGACGCATTAAGAATTAAAGGTGAGTAAAAAAGCGCCGACCACCTGCTTCCATGCCATGGCGCGGTCGTGCTGATTTTCGAACTCATCCCCTTCTTCTTCATCGCCCGGATCCACAGACTCGGGAATGGGGTCTAGCTGAAGCCAGCCATCATAAAACTGCTGGTAGTTATGATCCCTTAAATAAGCTAGAGGGTAAGGCGGCGCACTCATAGCTAAGTCGCATTTATTAATTGTATAGCGCGGCCTGCTCGGTTGTACACTAGCAGGCTAGCTATAATACGCCCCGTTCTAGCGCTCCGAGTTAACGTACATCGACATTCGGGTTCGCGTTTATAAGCAAAAAAAGAGCTTTTAAGAGAGGTGAGGGGAGGCGAGATATATATGTAGCCCACCTCCGTAGAAGCAAGCTTTACGAGACTTGGAATGTAACATCGCGCACTGCTATTTTTAAAGTGCAGCTAAAGTACGTAAGGTAGGTGAACTTTTACACCCGTATACTGATTTAGGATAAACTCCCTTTAAAGCTCCACTAATGTTCCACTGTTTCTTAAAGTACGTACTTAAGTATCCATTAGTTATAATGGCTTACTCTTCCGGTGGGCGCAGGTAAAATCCCGTTTAATTTAAAATTATTTTCGCTTTATTACCGTTATAGGAAATTATCTGGTCAGGTATAACCTCTTAGGATAGGCCAGATGGATGTGGTTTCGAGCCTAAGAACGGGCCTACTGCCGAATAGAATACGGAACATAGAAAACGACTTATAAACAGGACGCTAAGGTTTTAAATTGGAATTTATAAAAGTACTAGCTGATTAGGTACTTTATTTGCTTAAATACATTTTTTAAAACCCTAGCTTACTTAGCAAATAAAGATATATAACTATACGCTGTTATGTTCCCTCCTGTTTAACCTAAATGAATATAAGCTATGACTCTTAAGTGGTTAGCGCGGAATGATATTTTTAAGAAATCGATTAAGCATGTCGGTATAATGGTGTAGGCGCTAGACTTTAAGAGGATCTCGATCTCCGTGCTATAAGGAGAAGTTGTTAGGCCGGGGATTACTTGTTAAGGTGGTCCATATCGGCCACCTCGAGGCACATAGTCACCCACCCTTATTAGCCTACCATTACCTCCAGCTCACGAATTCTATTCTCCAGCGCTTTAATTGCGTTATCCTTATTTGCGATATCGACTTTAATCCCTTTATATTTCTCGTTTAAATCCTCGTAATCGTTAAACAGGCGGTGATGCTTTTCTCTTTAGAAGGCAGTTTCGCTTTGCTGATTGTATAAACGTCTCATCGTATCGGAGTAATCCGTTAGAGTGTAAGAATAGTCGACATTTATTTTTCCCAGCTTATCGGAAAGGAGTAAGTAAAGTGGGAGCGGAATGACTTCGGCAGCAGCGGGGGCATGCGTAGGATTTGCGGAGGCCGACATCTTAACAGCTAGTGAACGGAGCTTATAGTGATCGTGAAGGACTTAAGTCTGCTTCTTAAATTTCGTTTTGAACCATAACAGTTTATACCATTAGCGCTAAAGGAGTAAAAGGTCAGTACGCCCGCACAGTTTATCTCACTTTAACACTTAAAGGAGCCCGAAGAACCTTCTAGCCAGCAGTGCTAATTTAAGGAGCTTAAATTAGCGCTTAATCACCCTATATTAAGATTAATTAGTATAACTTAACTGAGTGATATAAACGATTAGTAGCTTAGTAGCCTGACTTAGAACCGGAGGCGGGGTCTCGACTAACTAATACGTATATACGTAGACTCGTAAAGCACCGCAGCTAAATATCGTCGATAGTGGTTATTATAGGAGATAGTCTGCCGGAATAAGTCTTAAAGAGTGGTTATAAGCCACGACCCCTTTATGCTTTTTAAGGCTATAAAAGATCCGAGTATCCGAGGAGTACGTAACTAACCGCTAACGAATTCTATTTTAACGCCGTAAGCTAACAATGGCTCCTGCGGGGTTATAAATGGGGCAGGGCGTATTATAACGAGAGGCCGCGTAAGGACCCTTAAAGGGCTTATATTCCGTCTAATCCCACTTTACTCCACTATAATGCCCACCTGATTAATGTGGTAATGATTCATAGCATGATATGAATGTTCAGAATGTTACTTAAGACTATTGTCCATTAGACTGCCTTGCCGCGACCCCCACCAGGTTTATGTTTAGATCCCGAACAGTAAGTATTACGCTCGCTTAACCGATTCGCAAGCAACGCAGTCATAAAAGCTACGGGGGAAAATAACCTCATTTCCTGTTATTTTAACTGTTTAGTTATTTAGCTATTATTATCTTCCCGATTAAGACTCGCACCTCTCCACAGTTTATAATAATATATTCTTTAAGCTGGGCATAGTACTTTAAGGAGGGTGGCCGAATTAGACTCCCTGTCTAAGGGTATTTCGGTACACTTTAACTGTGGGCTAATCACATTTAAAGTTGCCTTTTAAGAGCCTTATAATGGCCGCCGAGTAAGGGAGTCGAAGATTGACACTAAAGGGCAAAACACGGATCCCTGTCCATGTACGTCTCTTTTATAATTACTACTAAACCTCGAGACGAATAACCCGGAGTCTCGGAGGCCGTTAAGCCGGGTCTCGACCTATTTCTAACCTGAACTGAGTAAGAATTATTAACGCGATAGATCTTAGCGTCCGACTTTTTAGCTTAACAGAAAATTTCCGTAATGTTGCCAGCTTATCAGCATATTCTTACGATGTTGCCGAGGCCGTGCTCTCGGCAAAGGCTGTCATTATTGTTATAACCTCCAGGGCCGGGAACTGTCGTAGAAAGCCGATACCTTCGTAAAGCGTGGTTTAGCACCAGCAAGGCCGTAAGCCCTAATGCATTCTTAGAAACCGTAGTCTTTAAAGCTGCATGAATTTAAACTTAATAACTATGTTTAAGTCAGGTTAGCTAACGGAACAAACTTATTCGAACGTTAATAGGACACTTATATCCTCGGCGGATATACACCTTATCCTTCGCTTAATTCAGGTAGATAGCGCCGTCCTTCTTCTCGAATTAACGTACTAAGTGGTACATAGATAGTCTTAAATACCTCGCTTCTTTATAAACTTATAGGATTAAGGGGACTCGTTTACGAAGTGAATAGTGATACTTATCGTTATTTTAAGTGCGTAGGACCACTCTTAAACCCGGTAAAGCTTGCTCTTAAATCTATAAGCGTATTTTTAAGGGTAGAATAAGGAATTGTTAGAACGTGGGCAGCCCTTAGCCTTCGTGCTCTTGTTTATAAACGTTTACCAGTTCCGACGATGTAAAGGGATTATTTTCCATAGTGTTAATCTAGCTTGATAATAGTTTAATAGTGCGGCTTATAAGCTTTTATCGCGGTCTGTTCGGGTCCAGAATTTATAATCCTTACTCCCTTTAAGTTTCGCCCCAGTAAGAAAACCTGGTGGGGTGCGGCACTCGCTTTAAAAAGCGGGCAGCGTAGTGTCGGAGTAAGCCTCCCCTATAATCTCTTAGATACTAATAAACAGGAAATACACTCCCTCATTAATATAAAGGAGGCTAACTGAGATTCTTTACTATATTTGCAGATAGTGAGTAATATGGAGGAGGTGGACGACCACGCTAACCTGCAGCATCTTAGTTAAATGTTACTTACCGGCGCTTAACTAATAGGGAAAAGACTGAGTTAGATGAAAGCTTTCCCTTCTCACTCATTAATTACGCTTTCTTAAAAGACTTAGTTAGACATAAAACGTGATAGTCCGTAAACACGACGCCGTCTCGCATGGTCGTTAGCTTCGTTAATAAGTTTAGAACTAACACGTCCACGAGAACCCTTAAACCTATAAACTCCTTATAAGGAAGCTAGTTTTAATATTAAGGACATTAATTCGGTATACGTGAAACAAGCTACTCTTCGATTCTAAATTTCGATTCCGAAGAACTAAAAGCAGCCGTCCTCTGTTAAAGTCAGAGTAAACTGTAGCCCTTATATTATTAAGAAAACTTTCTTAATCCCTTCTGTATACTTAAAGCTAGCATCCTTAAAATAGTTACACTCTTAAGTTCTTTTTTAAACCTCCTGCCTTAATAAGTTGTTTATTTCATTAAGAAGGTGTAACTCTGCTTGTAGCCTCTTTTTTACCTCCGTCTCCGATGTTAAGCAATCTCGAAGATTAAAGATCTGTTTCGTAAGCTCAGCGTTTAACTCTTAAAGCTGATTAATGCGCGAATTAAGTGTTGTTTACGTACTCCTTACAGAGAACTTTCTAATCGTTAGAAGGAGAATAAACAGCGCTAATATAAAACTTACTTATTCGCTTCTAACGGACGGCGTTATACTCCTCTTATTACACGGTACAGCCTTAAAGGTAACCCTAACTCCTTCGTAAAGATCCTTATATGCCTTAAGGATATAATTACTAAGCTGCTTCGTAAAGAGATGTCGTATGTAAGGAACAGCTCTCTAACGGTAATGGTTATCCTTACTCATTACCAGTCGGACATCTAAGGGTTTTAAAGTAATGTTAATGCGCTTTCCTAAAGATACCCGTTATAAATGATTCTCTTTTAGTATAATTCAACTTACGTATGTGGTCTGTAAGCAATTCCCGGCATTTATCTCGCTAGCGTCGCCGTTTAAGGCTGCTTAGCCTTATAGCCTTTATTTTAAGCTTTATCTGCTGCGACTCCCCTTTTCTTTAAGGATAGACGATGTATTTATTAAAAGCATTAATATCTGGGTCGTGCGGCTTACGGAGCCTTTATATTTAGAATCTCATACTATATTAGATACGGCTTAAAAAGAAGGTTTTTAATTCTAAGTAAGTTATCTTTAAGTTTTAAGTTAAGTAAGCAGGATATTTATATAGTTAGCGCGTAGTAAGCTAAAGTTAATGTGACACATAAGCATGTTAGCTATTACTGTTTCTTTAAGGGCTTAAGCGGCATTAATTCTAAGGATCGTAAGCGTAACGGAATTGCTCCCCTCTATATAAAATCAGGTTTACGATCTAAAGTTATCCCTTACTACACCCCATCCCTTATCCCGGACTTAAGTTCTCCTTATGGACATTAATATCTTCCTTACAGCCTTTAATATATGTAAGTCTCGGTCCGAGCAGGCCGATCCTTAGTGCAACTAATTTAATAATACGATCTCCGTTTCTACTGGCTATGTGGATAGTTTATATGGCTCAGCATTAGAAGTCCCTTTATACACTCTATTTAGGACTTTATTAACACCCTCGACCCTCTCGCTGGATTTTCACTTAAACTCGTCTTCTTTACTATCGACGCTAGGCACTATACCCTTAGAGTCGCTCTCCAATCCGCCCTTATGGACCTAAAGGCTTAAAAACTTAGAGAGAGCGCTCGAGCGCCTGCAAGATCCTATAAAGCTCCATTAACCTTATTTAGCTTGTTTAAGGCTTAAAGAACTCGAGATATTGTTAGATGATATTCAATTAAATATTAAGATATTTTAAGGCGCGGTTTCGGGCCTTAAGGACTGGGCATAAAGGATAAACAGCGTTTATAAAGAGTTTAAGGGAACTATATAAGAGGTGGGCAGACTGGTGAATTCTCCGCAGTATATGCGAAACATTCTGAATAATGGTTCTTTATAGCCGCTAACCTTATTATAAGTCTTAATTCTTTAAATATAGTTACATTAAGTCATTACTTAAGGTTAGGATTAAGTATTTAACTTAGCACGCTCTTTTAAAAAACTCTTTCTTCGCATTCGGTGTTATATTATAAGTATTTTAAGGGGAGATTACGTAGCAGAGATATACTTATGTTTTTTATAAGCCTTATATTATAGTATGAGCTTATTAATGGGTTATGCTTACGTAACGTTCATTATCCTTACTAAACATTTTAAACATTGTAAAATAAAGGTGGGGCCCGGAACATTTACGGGTTACAGATTCATGTCATAAAGGTAAGTACGACTGAGCTATTTACATATTAATTTCGTGACTATAAGTACTGAAATGTAGTTTATATAGTTAACGAGGAAGGAGGTTTAAAGGAAGGAACGTTTTAATCGTTATCGGGATTAAACGTTAACCTTATTAAGTCTTATGCATTAACCTAGCCGTGGAATCCACCGAACTTATAATGCTAGCAATGTTTAATAGGATAGTAATCGCGGTAATTAAAGTGTGTTTAGCAGTAATAACGAACATCGGCGCGGATATCTTCTTCTTATAGGTTCCCGCTTAAGTGGTTAATAAGGGACTAACTCTTTAACGCAGATAAGGTAGTTAAAAAATATAGTTTAATCGGAAAAACCTATTTCCCGTGTCGAAACAATCACGCGGTTAATTAGACCGATCCTTCTCCGGCTGCTAACAGTCGTCGGAAGATTCCGTCTCCTTAATTAAAGCAGAGAAAAGCGTGTTCCTCGTGATCTTATTACGTACTTAAACACATCTTACTTAATCGGGACCCTTACATGCCGTGGACGTTTAATTCAAGCTACTTAAGCGGCTTAGTTACATTCACACTAACTTTTAAAGGAGGAATGATCGATGATCGGAATACGAGCTTATTAAGCTTTAAATTTAATCTCCTTAAAATAAATAACTTTACCTGCTATAAAGTCCTTAAGTATTAAAGTGAGACAGACCGAAAGCAGCGTGGTTAAGCTTCTTTCCTTTAGCGCTAATAAGTATAACAGCCGAGAAGTGACCGGTAAATAGTATCTTAGAACTTTTCGCAATTGTTATAAGCTCCGTCCACAGTTATTAATATATCGACCTTCGTAAGCTTTACGCGTGCCCCTGCTCCTATTAAAGTCGTTCCGCTCGGATATTATTTACTTCTTTCCGAAAAGCTGGGAAGAATGAATATCGACTTTTCCTAAACTCTAACGGGTTACTCGGACACGTTAAGACGCTTATACGATTAGTAAAGCGAAACTTCCTTCTAAAGAGAAAGATATAACCGCCTGTACGACGATTATGCGAATTTAAACGAGAGATTTTAAGGCGCTGCGGGAAGGAATCTCGGGATGAGCGTTAACATTATAAAGAAGGATGGCATAATCGAGGCGCTGGAGAAGAAAGTCTATGGGCTAGAAACAAGCCTTAGGACGCATGGGAGCTTAGAGGCCGTGAGCGCTTCCGGAGGATAGCTTAGGTGGCTGTTAACTCCGGCCTCCATGGGGGCTAACGATGAAGATCTCGAGGTGCTGAATCCGCTAAATGCATCGGTTTAATATAGCAATCTCTTATTAACCTTACATTTTCTACATAGTGTTAATCTTAACGTAAAGACGTTCTATAAATCCCAGTACCTTAAGCTGTACGGTCTGAAGGCTCGACTTAATTTCTAAGAGAGTGGGAGATAAAGACCTTCCGCCTCGAGCGGTGGTTAATGTTAATGCATATATGTAACTCATTCGGCAATGAAGGAGCAGTTATATAATCTCGAGAGCTAAAGCTCTTAAAAACTTTATCCCGAGAGCAGAGACGAAGTGGTTTCTGAATAAGGCTTCTCGTATGTGTTAATCTGACTTTTAGTAAGTACTTTTAAGCTTAATTTCCGGTGCATTTAGTGCATACGTTATTTAGTTTAAGAGTTGAAAGATTTCTTAGCCCCGATCCAGCTTACGTCCTCCGAGGAAAGAATAAAGACGTTCTAAGGGCTTTTATGATTTCCATTTTTTGTTTGTTTAATCTTACTTATACGTCTCGCTTACTCCGAATGCTCCCTTAGCTCTTTAACAGCGCGTTTTCCTGTTTCGTAAGGTCTGCTAAAAGTAAAGACCTTAACCGGATGCTATTTTCAGCTTTCTGCATCTCTGCGTCGATCTCTCTTCTTATAGTCGACATTTCGTGACTAAACTTTAACAATGCACTCGAGATGCGAGAAACAATAGATAGAACACTTTAATCCTTCTTCTTATGATCGTTATGTGAGGGTGAAGACTAGCTTCGTTTAAGGAATGCTATTTTTACTTTCTTACCGCTTTACTGAGTCTTATATTAAGTAAGTGCTTTATTTAAAACTTAAAGCAGCGTATTAATTAAGCTATTTATATGCGTTTACACGGGTGGCGTATGTGCCATATATAATTTTAGTGATATCCGGGCGCCGTGGGGATGTCACTTAAAAGAATTTTTAGAATGGCAGACGCCTTCTTATTAATAGTTGGGATATAAGCGCTCCTACTTTAACGCCTATATATCACGGTCGCTGTTTGCGAACATTACCCGTTTGCCAGGTTAGGTATCTTTTAAACATATAACTAACGAAGTAAAACAGCATGATTTCGCTTCTATTTCTTATAAGCTCTCTTAGGGCCGCTATGGCTTGTACTCTTCCATTTATTCAGATCTTAGCTCAGCTGATAACAGCCGACCCGCTTAAGTTCCAGGTATTTAATGTCCCCCTATTTAACAATGACTGTTCTTTTCTGGCCTTAGCGCAACCGATTATGACTGATGGTATGTGTTTGTCTTCTACCCTGGAAATTGTGGGTAAGCTAACGACTTTAAGGCTGGTTCATTCCTTCCACGGCGGTTAGAGCAAGATTTAGCTCCGATAGCTTTATCGACTCGACCGGAAATCCTCTCGATTAAGCCAGCCTATCAGACTTTCTTAGGGCTGTTAATAATGTGTTTCAAGATGCAGGTATTGATGTTATGTTTAACGAGAAAAATCTGTTCGATCTTTTAGTTATCTGCTCCCTTACGGCCCGCGGCGGAGAGAGGATTCTTCTTAAGGGAACTAATCTAAGCCAACTTAAATTCGCGGATTAATTGTCCGTGAATAATTACTAATGTTGTATTGATTATAATGCGAATAACTGTCTTAATTGATAAATATTTACTTTAGCTAGGTAGCTTATAATCTTAGTTGCTGTATATATTTGCCGAGTGTGCTTTTAAATTTTAGCATCGCGTCTCCAAATAGTTCCCTCGGGTCATCGGCATCCGTCGAGAATGTGAGTGCTGGCGAGCGCACGACACAAGCTAGCGTTTCCCCTTTATATACCTAGGACGACCTATAATGTGCCCGTATTCTACCTTTCCACTTGGAGTCCGCCGGTACGCACGACCTTCTCTCCCTAGCTCACGACCTCTACTTCTTAGAGTCGTCGATAATACTGTCCAGGATGCACTCTAAATGAGGGCATCTCGGGGTACCGTAGGGTCACATATAAAACCCTAACCCGTTAAAAATTACCCTTAACGCTCAATGCATGAAGTTAAAGAAAAGGTGGTTTTTTGTACCTAAAAAGCCCACTTACACAGTTGTTACTAAGTGCTGTGCGTGATGAGCGGGGGAACGACAGCGAGAGCGAATGCAGACAGGCGCACGCCTTTCTTCCTTAGCACAGCCGTCCATAGGAGCTCGCAGCCGTCCGTAACTTGAAGGGAAAGGCTGCAGCTAAGAGGACTGCATCCAGGAAGACTGCAGCTAAGCAGACGGTCAGACTTACAAGTGCACGTACGACGGCACCTTCAACTACTGTTATCTATTTACTGCGTTGTGAATCGCTTCGACTTATGGTCGTTTTTGTATGCGTAGAGCGTTGACCTTGTTGGCTGCATTGGAAATTGGGCCATCTGGGTATAAAAAGGTACTTGGATTATAATTTTTGTCATTCTACTAACTCCACTTTCGAGACTTACGGTACCCGGAGATGCCCTCCTCTAAATGCAGCTTCTGTTATCGCTATCTATTAAGCAAACAGGCAACCGGATACTGGGTCGGACTGGTTTTGGTCTGTTGCCTCCGGACTGCTGATCTGTCGCTACGTCTGCCGGTTCGGCAGCTGCAAATTAGATCTAAAGGACCGGATTAACTATGTTTACAGGTATGTAGAACTTAGAAAGACCTGGCAGGCTTTCATCGGCCCATTCTATGCCGCATTTATCCGGTTTTTTTGTCACCCACTTTTGCGTTAGGTCATCCTAAGCGTCTCCGCTCATTCCATATCACCGTTTACGAGGCGTACAGATCTATTAAGGGCTATTTAGGATAAAGTGAACAGTATCTTAGTGTCACGTGTGGTGTGAGGCATGCGGTATCACGTGTTTACTGCGCCTTGTATGGGGCGCAGCCTAAACGGCTTACTAAGCTCTCTTTTGTGTATATATACTGTGGTGCCCGAATGTGGAAGGAGCGAAGGACTGTATAAAGTGTATATAAATCCTTGCCCCTGTGGGGCTGTGTTTTCCTCCAGCATCCTCCTCTCAATTTAAGCCGTACTACCTATTCTTCCACAATACTACGAGCTCAGCTCAGTCTCTTTTGTATCAGTTAAGGAACTCTTTCCGAAGCGCTCTCCTCGCTTACAGCTCACGCTTATGCGTGGCACTTAGTGTGTCCTTCTTAAGCTAAATTTTCGTTTAAGCTTAATATGTCTATTTAGTCAGAAAACAATCTCGGCTATGGCGGGTCCAGACATAGCAATAGCGCTTAAGTCATATACATTGTTCGGTGTGTCCCCTGTTAAGACTGCCACCACAAAGCCCCATAGCCCGTTAGGAAGAGATACTGTGCCTGAGTTCGGGGACGTTAATTTAACCGGAGAGTAGATGGGCTTACGGAGCTGGCTGGCCCATCCAATATACAGCGTACGGTTATTGCTTGCCGCTGACAGAGGCTCCTATGTGAAGCTTACGGATGTACCGTTTCGTGACGATATCTTTAATGCGGGATTCCTCCGTAGGGTAGGCTGCACAGCGCAGGAATCGGACGCTATGAAATGTGTGATCAGGCTAAAAGCCCATTCGGGGGTGATCGGAGTTAAAATTGAAGTGCGCTCGGAAACCTGGCTGGTTTGCGGCCCATCGAATGTCTCTTAGAGGGATCGGGTAACCGTAATTGCGATCATGACAGGCAGAAGAAGAGACGGGTGGGAATCCTGAAGGTATTCTAGCATTCCGAGAACGGTTGCGGTTCTGATTATATCTGTTGTCTGCTTAAGAGAAATCAAGCTGCTGGTGGAGTTGGGCAAGCGGTAATTGCAGCGTGGGACCCGGTCTGCCCCAGCAGCCTTGAAGACATAGTTAATCGCAGTTATGCCGACTTGCTCTTGCTGTAAGAGAAATTAATATTAGGTAAAACCATCATAGTAAGTGCGTACCTTAGAAGCTTGATGAAAAGAAGTACTGTTCGTTTGTATCGCTAACTTATCGAGAATTGATACTTCGAGCTGGTTTAAGAAGGAAAGAATTTAGAGGGCTGATGTTCTATTGGTTGAGACTGTGAGGTAGGCAGCACTAGCTGTTGCTAGGAAAACAATGGGCCTGATGAAGAATCTCATGATTGCGTTAGTATAGCTAGAAGGAAGGTAGAGAAAACAGAAAGAAAGTTGTGAAGGAAATTCTAGGTAGAAATAACTTTTAAATTATGCTTTATTTCAGTGCAGCGCATACGGAGCGCTATAAGGCATCAGCATATAGGGAGTTCAGAAATGGCCCGCATTCTCTTTCGGTACTATTAAAAGCAACAGCACTAGTTAAGCGAAGTGAGAAAGGAGAAAAAGATGACAGATCCCGACGATAAGTTCATACCGCCTGCCTATTAGAAATCATTCACTCCTCTTCGGTCTTACTCAGCCGAGTATCCCATAGCCATTGCTGAGCTGAGCTGAGCTTCAATCCAATCCAGGGTTGTATGTAAGATAAGGAACGGGAATGTCGCGATGCAGGTCGCAAGCCAATTCACGCCGCACGATAAATCCGGGCGGCGGGCAGATCCCTGGAAAAGCAACACACAGCATAAAAACGGTTTAGCGGCGACCACAGAACCCTACGAAAACACCTTCTGGAAGGAAGCTTGGAAGCCACCGGCGGATTTTGCGCGTAAAGCTGTGGGGACCTGTGACAGATGCTCTTACACATCGATGCAACATCTGCTCCTTATCCGCCGTGCTAAGGGTGATCGACATACGGAATCGACACAGAATCAATAATAGATCTTCGGAGTTTTTGTGATACGTACATCCGTATGGTCGCATGAGGTTTTTGTACATACCGTTTTAAAACTAAGCGGCTCAGACTTGATTACTACCTAGGTATGTCTAACATCATATCCTATTATGATCCTAATACATTTCATTTCCACTTCATTGCTTCAATTTTCTCTTACAGTTTAGTGAGTAGCAATCTCCTTGATCGTCTTACCGTGCATGCGAGCGAGCCAGGTGGTGGCCATGAACTTGCGGATCTTCTTGCCCCAGATCATGAAGATGATAAGACATAAGTTGTTCACTAGCACGATGGTGCTAAAGATGCCGGTGATCATGGCGGCATATCCGCGCTCCATGATCCAGTTCAGCAAGTCTAGGCCCATACCGAAGGAAATAGCCTGTTTGCCGAGGTTCATGGCGATCAGCATCTCCGAGATGTTGGAGTGGTAGCTGTCAATCGCGTAGGCCAGGGTGAATGTGAAGTAGAAGTAGCTGGCAAACTGGTTGATCGTAACACCGGCAAAGTATGCGATCCACGGGAGGTTCTTCTCGGCAGCCACGCTAAACACGATCAGACCGACTGTCGGAAGAAGCAGAACGGGAAGCATGGCGCCGAGACGCATCTCTGCCTCACGAATACCGTTGTTCTTACGGGTAAGGTGTGCAGCTAGACGATCAGAGGTTAATGTGAACGGAATAGCCAGAAGGTAACCGAGGAAGGAAGTAACGGCGATCAGACCAGAGTTGGTCTCGGACCAGTTATAAGGCGGGTGGGTGATCTTAATAGGGAAGATAAAGTTGAATGTTAACGCTCCCAGGCCGATATAAATACCTTTACAGATCATTAATAACGGAGCATAAGAGGATGTTAAGGGAGGAGGGCTTACCGTAGGTAGTGACAACTTAGAGAACATGCGGCACTAAGAAGTAAGTGAACGATCTGGCTATCATCTTAAAGAAACCCGAGTCCTTCTCCCATACGCCCCAGAACTTTAAAGTTTGGATGAATGTCTTTCTTAGAGGCACGTCAGCGGACGGAACGGCCCGTTCTATAACAGACTCAGTCGGCTTCATTTCGCCTTCTTCTTCTGGGTTATGGTCCGAACCGGAGCTAATGTCTGCGGGGGGCGTGCGGCGGTAGGCCGTCTCCTCGACCACGAAGAAGGCGAAGAGAGGAGCGCAACGGCAAAGGCGAACTCGACGTAGAAGAAGAGGCGCTATGAGTAGCCGCCCGCCAGCATATAACCAGCGTAGAGAGGGCCCGTTGAGCCGAAGCACAGGCAGACTAAAAACGTCAGACTCTTTCGCTTCAGAGAAAGGAGGGCGCGGAGACATACCAGTGTAGTAACCCAGACGCTTGCCACGCTCGTGCAGGAAGAAAATGTCGTTAACAAGCTGCACCGGCAGAGCCTCGCAGACTCCAGACCCAAAGCTATGAATGACACGTGCTGCCATCAAACTGGCGTAGCTGGTTGCTTGAGAACACTAAATGAGACCTGCGCAGTACTTCTCGCTGTTAGTCTTCAGGTTCTCCAGAGCCGTTTAGGAATGCGGATGATGGCTTATAAATATGAGTGATGTAAGCATCACAGGCCGTCTTCCAATCTTATAATATAGCGGCATTAAAAGCAGGGAACCGAAACCGAAAGCAAGGTTGGCATAACTGATAAGATTTGACGCCGTGTTCGGTGAGACGTCGAATTCTTAGGCATAGATGCTAATGTATACGGACGGGCCGAGCAGCGCTGAGTTTCCGAGGAACGAGTATAGTGAGCAGACGACGAGGATGAATGTTTTTCTTGCGTTTGACCACTGTATCACACCAGGTTAGAGAAATGGCTTCAGGTAATTGAGGGTGCGTAGGAAGACTGCTCACCTGAAGAGGGTCATTCGGGTCTTCAGCGGCACTGGGTACAGTGCTTGTCCGTAGGCGGTGTCATCGCCATCTATCCCACCAAGTCAGTTCTTGTCTTTAAGTTTAAGTGGTGGAGTTTGAAGAGTCAGATGTTTTACCGGCTGCTTTCAAGTTGACTGTGCCTGGGACATCCCCTTCCTTGGCGTGACTATGCAAAAGGTAAGCTTAACTTCAGTGATGGAGGGTCGATGGAACGCTGAGTTGGGTGAACTTGCCTGTGCACCGCATATCGCACGGCCGAATTCTCAGCACAACGACCGTAACAATCTGGAGTCCTTGATCCAGGACGACTGGCTGGAGATGGTTGATATGGCGCACCGCGACGTAAGAAATCTCATGGCCGTGCTCGATTCTTCTCACCATTTCTTTTCAGGCAGCTTTGTGTCCTCAGATAGGCGACTAACACAGACACCGCCCAGATATCGGAAAGCGCAAAGGCTATCTACAAGTTTGCGCTGAAAAGCATCGTGGCTAATACCATCCCCAACCGTTGCATGCCGGACGAGGCGCAGCTGGACGAGTTGGTGAGCATGTGCTCCGACGTGCAATTGTGTCTGGTCGTGATTAAGCAGGCCGCCAGAAGAGATGCGCTTTCCCCCGTTGCGCGGTCGATTGACGCAGCCATGCCTCTCTTGCGGCCCTAAGCATACTTCATCCTAGGGATTTCATTATGTACAAGCATGTTTATGATTTGATGATTACAAGGGGGTTGTATTTTGGATAACACACAGGGTTTCACGGGGATATGTCTTGACAGTTCTAGTTGTTCACAACATAGGTAGCTTTGACGCGTGGTCGTATTTTCAAGTTGGATTTCTTTTGTGGAAGACGATGGATCGGAATATCACTGATTATGACCACCTGGACCTTGCATGTAAATAAATACGGCATTCTTGGGTTTGATGATAAAATGCCCTTGCTTTTTGTTTCTACCGTGGCGTACTTGATGACATCTTGCTACTGCAACAAGTAATACAACTTGAACTACACGAGTGCTCTGCGAGGTACTGATCAAAATCAAACACAGGCACACAAAGCACACACACGCAAAATGTATTGCAAAATGTGTTGGGAGGTGGAATGAATCTAGGACCGTAGCAGGAACCCAAGACTGAACTGGTACGATCAATACGATTCTCCACGAGTGCGGAAGAAGCGCGCTCGTGAAGCCCCCCCTTTTGTCGTCACAGAAGATACACGAAGAGAATAGCAGATTCATTGGAGGCTGCGCTAAAGGAATTAGACAATCCGACACGAACATAGTCTGAATGTTCTGCATCAGCCGGCAGCTAGTAAACGATCCATCTCTTCACACCAACCCTCCAACTCCTCCAGCGCCCCTCTCGGATTGTGAGCATCCATTTCTCGTGCTCAAGTTCGGGTCTGCGGATTGTATTCTGCATTGGTGCGTGTATTTCTGCCATTTCGTCCCTAGAATTTTCTGCCTGCTCGCGACATCTGACAATTCTTCAATAGTCCTTTCCAGCTCGTACGCCGAACCTGCTTGCTCAGCCCTTTCCATGTCATTGTCGTCTAGCCGTCGCTATCGCGCCATTGTGACCCTCCAGCGTCTACACTGGACAAGCCAGCAGCATGCCGACGGAGACATCCCGGCACGCCTATCTGTCCTGACGGTATCTGATCGGTCAGCAGGAATCGTACCTGAGACGCGAGACACCTACTGCGTAGAGCGGAACCTTCAGCGATTCCGCCAGCGTTTCCGCCGTCAGGGTCTTGCCCACACCAGGAGGCCCACTGATCCGCGTCAGTCATTTGTTAAAGGGAAAAGTGGGGATAACGTACTATAGCAAGAAATTGATCCCAAGTCCCTTGCCTTGAACAAGGTCCGTGAAGCCGGCTTCGGGTGTCCGCTCCAAATACGTCTTTGTGAGAGCCCCATATAGCCGTCTTTTGCTGCTTCGGGATCTTGACATCGTCAAACGAGGACTGGTTCCATTTGACGTCGCTAATGTTGGCGACGGCAAACTCAACTATGATTCGTTAGCAGCGTGTCGCTCTCTGGAGACAGAATCACGTACGGAATGATTCGAGGGCGGCATCTCCGCGGGGGTTGCTTGCGGTCCGCCCTAGCGGACCACCCGTCGGGCCGGAGGTCGGTCCTTCGCCCCTAAGTGCCCCTGACTCTTATCCTCTCAGACTAACCTGGCCGGAAGCCGAGAAACAGAGATGGCTGCTTATCAGGCCCGAGTCAACGCTAGCGCCAGTACTGACCACGACATGAGACTCGGCGCCCCGGCGGCGGGCCAACAAGCTGGCGGTACGGAGCCACCTTGCACAGCAGAGGGAGCCGCCGACACCAGTACCGAACCTACCGGTCGCGTTGCAGATAGCTCCAACTCGTAGAGGCAGACTTAAGTTACAAAGAGCAAGGGAAAAGACGCCTTATAAACCTATCATCACTGCTTCTGCTTCGATATCTACTTCAATCTCTTCATGCTTAGCCGATACTTCAGACTCAGTGCCATCCCAGACCATGCCGTCTTCCATCATATCTCGCCGCTCCTTGAACTCCTCGTATTTAAGGAAAAAGTCTATATCTGCAAGCCACCAATCACACAAAGCAGTCTCGATACCATGATCTAACTCACGAAAGAAGTAGAAGTCAACGGTTTCAAAATGCCCACGTACATACTTGAGTCTTACAACGTCCTCAGCAACAATTTCTGGCCGTACACAATCATAGAAAAGCTGATGGGCAATCCAGTCGAGGGGGGCTCTAGCCCCAAAATTTCGTGCAAAAAAGCCTAAATGGACGCCAATTTCCCAGGAGTCATACCACGGGCCAGTAGGCTGAAGGTCTCTCGCGATGTAGGATCGTAATTCCTCAGTCGATAAAGGTGGAAGCTCGGGGCCACGTTGAATAATATATCTTTCCCATTCGAGCCCACGATCCATTAAGGTCTGCAAGGAGACCTTATGTAGCATGTACTTCTCGGGTATGGCCCATTCGAAAACGAACTCGTGATAGAATAATCTTGGTTCCAGATCTTCGCATTCCTCTGCCAAGCGTCGTGCAGCATGGACGCGGGCAGGTGTCTCATGTATTGTGGCTGGGACCTCAACGAACACAACCCAAATATCTCTCGGAATCTCGCCGTCGTTATAGTGCTTATCAAAGGCACGCTTAACCGTGTCGATGATGCGATCGCTGACCGACACCAAGGCTGTGGGCTCTCGATTCCATTTGTCGGCATGCTTTCGGAACTCCCCGAGGAGCTCTGTACCGGATAATGAATAGCGTTTTAGCCCTTTACCAGAGATCAGTTGCCCAGCACTGCTCTTGGAGTATGCTCGAGTATATATCGAGCGATTTGCCATGCTTGGTTATCACAGCGAGGACTCCACGCCGTATCGCTTCAGTCTTTGCGGGTGAGGCTGAGGATTCCTGCCGGCTCCACAGTACGGGGAAAGAGGAGCATACGCAGCCAAAATATGGTGGGCTTCACCGATGGATGAACCGTGCCGCGTTTTATCAGGACCTAGGTTACCAATATTGAAGGCGCCGCAGAATGGCGTTGATGGTGTGCGGGGAAGAATCAAGGGCCGTGCTATCGGACTACGGCAGTATATATATCCGAAGCAAGATGCGCCGAGCACTTGCTGAAGATAACGTGTCCGCAGAAGCAAACACATGTTGAACGAGACTTTCGTCGGGACGATTGACATACAAGCTCTATACTTGATAATCTCCGCCTAGAATCGTAATTGCGAAAAGCGCAGAAATTTCCACACCAGCTACCTCGTACTGGTCATCGCTTCCTGGCCACCAACACGTGCTGGCCACGGCGTGCCAACAGCTATGACGTACTGGCAAAGGTGCACTACTAACCACTACGTACTAGCCACCTTATCCCAGCCCCGCACAGGCTGTTGTGGAGTCTGAGCGCCCATCTTTACGATACCGCCTAAAGTTCCTTGCCTGTTAAAATGTCGGCCCTTGCGATTGGGATCTTACACAAGGTGGTGTATCGAATCAATTGAGATTGATGAGGCTGAACTTTGATAGGGTTGGTGGAACGAAAGAAGGAGAATCCGGGGAACCGAGAAGAGATGAATACATCCCTCCCATATTAATATTCCTCGGCCATCAGTAATACCCCGAAGCGGTGACAGAAACCTGGGTCGTTAGACATGTCTGTGTGTGTGTGCGTTGCAATGCATCCAAGCCCGGCATGGACTGGTGCGCTGCTACCTAACTGCTGTGACTAGCTGAGACGGGTACGCGAGGATGGCAATAGTGGTTCGGCAGTTTTTAAGTCTCCTTGGCTGGGCCTGCGGGGAAGGGAGACCAGCACCACACCAGCACATGGCTGCCCACCTACCCCAGTCTTTGCC
>MU853964.1:0-56468 GCA_033297225.1 Diplogelasinospora grovesii | reverse complement strand
AGCAGTAGTATTGATGATGAAAGGTGTGGTAGTTGTATGGTGTGGGTGGGGAAATCAGGTTTTTGCGGTGCGCTTTTTTTTTTGGCCGGGGTGCTCGGATACCTGTAGTTGATGATGTGGCTTGCTACCGTTAGCGGGGTAGAAGGCTTCGTCGCGTTTTCTGGAATCGCTCTGAGTCGATACAACGTAGCAAAAGCACATTGGCACATTTAAAGAACTTAGTCTGGCGCATGAGAAATTTGAGAACATTTTCGCAATAAAATAGAGAATAAGGTTGGATCATGGCAGCAACTTTCCACCCCACCTCCTGGCGACAACCTCCTGGCAACCATCACGACAGGCGCGATAAGAGATAACGGGTTAGTGCCGGCTTTATTACCTCCGGGCTCGCTACTCAGCTCCAGGTCGCTTAGGCAGCGCCGTAGGATTCTCTCACTCAACTGGCCAGGTTCACTGGCAGAAATGAGAACTTACAATGCACGCATCAACTCAAAAGTTCGTAAACTCGTAGGTGACTGGCCTAAGTAGCTTCTGTTAATTTTCTAGATTTTTAGAACGTTTGTGTTACGCTTAGCTTTGAGAGAGCTAAGCGAGGCGGGTTCCCTCTGAGAGAGGTGAATGCACGAGCCAATAGTCATGCGATCTGGGACTGGTTCAAATTGAACCAGTCTCGATTACTGCCTAAGGCATCATTTCTAAATAGGAAGCAACGAGGCTGCCCTCCCGTCGCAACATGCGGGAGTGATGATTGTCGTCGACAAGCCGCGACAGTCGTTCTTTGCATCCTTCGAGGTCTCGCACTCGTTAACTAAGTATTCGGGGCCCCGCGGGCTCCATACACAACCAAGCGACCCCGGCTGACGCGACGGGCAGTCAGCCTTGCCGATATTGTGGTTAAATTCACGTCGGAAATCCTACATCCGGACCCTCGATTTCCGATGCACTCAGCAGTGCCGCGCCACTTAGCAGTCATGGCACAATTCAAATGCCGCCATATATATAACGACACTACGGCATCGGACGTTCTCATGATAATCGAAAATATCACTCACAAACAACCGCATCGTTCAAAAAGAAGTCAGAGTCATGTCGGCAACCTCAGCGCTCCACGGAGCCGCATCAACAATCTTCTCCAACCTTTTCGTCAAGCTCCCCTATCCCGATGGCGACAGCCTCCGCGGCCAGACGGTCATCGTGACCGGGTCAAACCAAGGGCTAGGTTTCGAAGCTAGCAAGCACCTGGTCCGACTTGGCGTTGAGCGACTGATAATGGGCGTGCGCAGCATCGAAAAGGGCGAAGCAGCTCGGCGAGAGATGTTGCAGCAGTCCGGCGCGAAGACGACAATCGATGTGTGGCAGGTCGATTTGGAGAGCTACGAGTCCGTCAAAGCATTCGCCAACCGAGCATCAACGCTTCCTCGATTAGATGCCATCCTAGCCAACGCCGGTATAATGACGACAGAGTTCAACAAAGCCGAAGGGAACGAGCGGACGTTGACCGTCAACGTTATCAGCACGTTCCTCTTGTGTCTCCTACTCGTGCCGAAGATGCGAGAGTCCGCTAGTCAATTCCACGCCACGCCAAGGATTGTCATTCCCAACTCGGCATTGCACTACATGGCGCCGCTCAAGGAGGTCGAGCCCAACAATAGCCTGACAATCTTCGACAGACTGAGCGACCCGAAAACAGCTGATATGGGAAACCGATACCCGCTCTCCAAGCTTCTGGTTATATACGTCGTTCGCGAGCTTGCAGGGCTACTGAACAAGCAGGGGAAGATGGGCGTGATCATCAACACGCCTAACCCCAGCTTCTGCAAGTCCCAGCTGGCGCGGGAGATGGCTGGGCTCGGTATGCGCGTCGCGGAGAGGATGCTCGCGCGGAGCACTGAGGAGGGCAGTCGTGCGCTGGTCCATGGGCTCATGGCTGGGCCGGAGAGTAGTGGGCAGTACTTGACTAACTGTCATGTCCAAGCGTGAGTGTCCCCGGTGAGACGTTTCGAATGCTATACTAACATGCGAATAGCCCGTCGTCATCGGTGACAAGTCAAAAGGGGCAGGGGATACAGAAGAGGGTATTCGATGAGCTGGTGCAGAAGCTGGAGAAGATCTCACCTGGGTTGATGGCAAGTCTTTGACTTCTCTTCCTGTCGGACTTGCCACGGTGTATCATCACTTTTCTTATCTGTGTTACTGTTGGGCGATATAGACCGGAGTTAGTGTCATCCTGTTTATACTCTCAGGCCATTTGCACCTGCTTTGTCATTGAGCCGGTCGCAGAAGTTGCTCTTTCCCCTTGCTCACTACCTTATGTCCATCAAACCGAAACCAGACAACAACAGCAATATCCGGGAAGAAGCATCGTCGCGCATGGTAGCCTCATCGGGACAAACCTTAATTTCATCATCATAATTACCTCATGAAAGAAGTTTCTGGCCTATCTCATATCGCCGTTCGAAGCCGACAGTCGCTCCTTAATTGGCTGTCGCATGGGTGTCGGGAGCGTGTCGGCCGCTAAGAAGGACGCTACTGCTAGGCCGTTAAATCCGCCAGCGACCACTGTCTCATCGCAGTATTTTCAATCTTGCCGATCGGCACCGAGAGGCTAGAGCACTCCACTCCTCTTGCCGTTTTGCCCACCGGCATGGATGGGCTAGGTTCTTGAAGTGGTGATGTCGCCCCTGCGATTGTTTTTGTATTTTCTTAATACTGCCTATATCCGCATCTCCCCAGAATCTACATATAAATACACATTGTCTAGTTTCTATTTAGCATCATCATACTTTTGGGTCAAGCGCACCAATTACAGCGACCGACTTACACACCATCCATTGGATCGCATCACACAATGTCAGCCAAAGAAAATGGACCGGATCTGGAACCTCAGCCACAGCCACCAGACGGTCAAAATCCACCACATATTGACGACATGGAAGAGGAGGACACAAGCACTGAGGTGGAGACAGAGGGCAAAACCCACCAAGCAACCCCCTCCGGACAGATCCTCGCCACGGGGGAACCTGAGAGTGAAGCCCCCGTCCAGCCACCGAAATACTCGGTCTACACGCTCTGGGAGAAGCGGTTGATCGTGCTGGCCGCTTCTATATCCGCATTCTTCTCGCCCCTGACCGCCCAAATCTACCTCCCCGCCTTGCCCGTCCTCGCCAGCGAGTTCCACGTCAGCGACTCCCAGATCAACCTGACGGTCACAACGTACATGATATTTCAGGGCGTCACGCCCATGTTCATCGGCGGGCTCGCCGACTCTGCCGGCCGACGACCGGCCTACGTCATCTGCTTCGTCATCTACATCGCGGCCAACATCGGCCTCGCCCTCAGCAAGAGCTACGCGTCGGTCATGGTCGTCCGCTGTCTCCAGTCCGCCGGCTCATCCACCACCGTGGCGCTCTGCCAGGCGGTGGTTGCCGACATCGTCACCTCCGCCGAGCGGGGGCAGTACATCGGCATAACAGCGATCCCGATCGTGTTGGCGCCCAGCCTGGGCCCGGTCCTGGGCGGGCTGCTGAGCGAGTACCTGGGTTGGCGGTGGATATTCTGGTTCCTCACCATCCTCGCCACCGCGGACCTCATCGCGCTGCTGCTTTTTTTTCCGGAAACGTGCCGGCGGATCGTCGGCGATGGATCCGTCCGCGCGCATCCTGTGTACAGGACGTTCTGGCAGATGATCAAGGACTGGAGACAGGCTCGACAACAGAAACGGCGACGGCAGCGGGAACGGGAACACGGGTTGGCGAGGACCGCGACCAACACGTCGGCGAAAAGCAAGATCAAGTTCCGACTCACGCCGCCCAACGTGTGGGGGAGTGTCATGCTGCTGTTTGAGAAGGAATTGGGGATCCTGCTGGGGTATAGCGCGATCCTGTTCTCGGGGTTCTACGCCATCGCGACGGCCATTCCGAGCCAGTTCTCCCAGCTGTATGGGTTTAGCGATTTGCAGGTTGGGCTGATGTACCTGCCGATGGCGGGCGGGAGTATAGTGGCTGCGTTTATCGTCGGTCCGACGATCAACAAGAACTACAGGCGACATGCGGCCAAACTCGGTCTCGGGCCGGTCGACAAGACGAGGCAGGCGGACCTGAGCAACTTCCCCATCGAGCGGGCACGGCTGGAAATTGGACTGCCGTTATTGGCGCTCAGTGCGATGGTGATGATTTGCTGGGGGTGGGCGATGCAGTACCGTGCCAGCGTGGCTGTGCCCTGCGTGTTGTTGTTCTTGATGGGCGTGGGCATGATTGGGTTCAGCAACTCGGTGAATGTGTTGATCGTGGATATTTATCCCGGCAAAGCGGGTGCCGCGGTCGCTGCGAATAACCTCACGAGGTGTCTGCTCGGAGCGGCGGCGTCTGCGGTCATCGTGCCCATGATCAATGCCATGGGTGCTGGCTGGGCGTACACACTCATCGGACTGCTGTACGTGGTGGGCGCACCGCTTATGTGGTTGGTGATGAGGGACGGGATAAAATGGCGAAAGGAGATTAGGGATAAGGAGGAACGGAAGAGGCTGAAGAAGGAAGAGAAGGAGCGAAAGAAGAACGGCCAGACGGAGGCTGAGAAGGAGGTTGATACGGAGAATGGTGGGGATGAAGCTGTCGTTGCTAGTCCCGAGGGAGGAGGGAAGAAGACGGAGGAGAACTGAGTGACTTGATAAGCATGTACCAATAGACTGTTTTAGATACCATATATATATATGTAGTTAGATTTAATGCCATTTTGGAAGGAAATGTTCGCTTCAAATGCCCCATTCCATTGTAGTAGGATCCATTCCTTCAAGTTCCGTCCGCCTAACAGTGCCAGCTGTATACGCACCCTGACCGTGTTTGCCTTTTTTGTATCCGTCCTGTGCCGATGCTGCGTGTCAGTCAAGCTTTCCTAGTAAACTTGTAAAGCGCGCGTCTTGGTGCTCAAGTTCTCTTACCTGTACTCCAATCTGTCCGTGTATAGCCGTGGTCTCTTATCTGTGACCAGTCTGCAGATGTAAGAATCCCATCCATATCCATGCGGTAGCGTTTAGTATGCGGTGTCTCTCCGTTGTGGGCATTTCACTGTTGTATCGGATAGTTACTGTCGTCCATCCCATTGAGCCCCATCACCCCACGAAGCATAGCCGTCACTGAGCCCGGCGGGGCCGTGGGACGGATACTGTTGGTGGTCCGTACCATTTTCGTCTGGCAAGTCTGGGTACCTGTACGAGCCACTAGCCTGGACGTCGTCGGCTGCGTAAGGAGCCCAGGGGTTGACCATGCTCCAGTCAACAGTCCGCCCCGAGTCCGACGTCAAGGCTGTGGCTGACGGTGAAGGTAGGGCTCCGTCCGTGAAGGTTGGTGACATCAGTGAGACGTCCGATGGGTTCGGTTGATACGATACTGTCTGTTGGTGCTGCTGATGCTGATGCTGGTACCGAGACTGAGGCTGCACCGGTTCGGGCGACGGCGTCCTGCAGACGATGCCCAGAGCAGCAGCTGATCCGTCGATGTCGTCGTAATCATCCGCATTCTCCTGCTCGAGTTGGCGCAGGAGGCCGGTTTTGCGACTCAAGTGCTGCTGGGGATCCTCGTCCCACCGCCGCCCCCGAATGAAAAACTCAGAGTTCTTGCCGACCGCGTCGCGCTTTCGCTTCATGCGATAGATGCACACGGCCTCAGGCTCGCTGATGTTCTTTTTAAGTCCCCATTTCTTGAATTTCGTCTTGTACATTTTGTCTCTGGAGTAGAAGGTGGTTAGAGCAGGCAAGAAAAGATGCGCGTAGGAGGTAGTGTTTGATGAAAGTGTAGGGGTAGAACTGGACAGAAGGGAGAGGGGCACATACGTCGCAGAGAACCTATACTCGCTCTCCATAATCGCCATAACCTCCTCCAAATGCTTCTTTTCATCATAGTACAATCGTGTAATTGTACTTCGATGGCGGTCCCAGTCCTCCTGGGGCGGTGCCTTGGCGGCGACTTTTTTGGTGGGCATATTCTTCGCGTCGATGCGGATGCCGATGGTGGTGATGTAGTTGCGTTTATCCTTGTCAAACGACTTCGACAGGAGAAAGAAACAGCTGGTCGTGATGAGGTGGTGCTCGTGGAAGGCGCAGCAGGTCTTATCTGTCGACAGCAGAGACTCGTAGAGAGCAAGAGAGGGTCGAGTTGACGAGATCCGCTCTCTTTCTCGATGGATAGGAGGAGACAAAGAAGAGTGCCATCTAGGACCACTGCACTTGGTGTATTATTCCTGAAGAATGCCGCTCTGTAACCAGCTCATTGGCCAGGCAGGCCTCCCCGGAAGTTGGAACCTGGATTGTAGCGTCTCACTGTAAACATAAACCCCCTGCCTGCGTGACCCACATTATGTCATATCTCACTTGGGCACGGGCACCTGACAGCAACGATGCCCCGGATCCATGCAAGATCCGTCCCAGGATAATCGTGGCAGCGTTTTTACATTTCGATGACATGTCGCGGTCTAAATGGCACTCTGACTTGTGGAAGATGATCGCCAGCCATCTACCAAGCCAATCTTTCATCGCGTTCTAAACATGGGTTGAAGATGGCTCCGGGGAAGCTGCCGATGCAAAAGGGCCACGGCCCTCACTAAAGCGGCTTCCGTGAGGGAGAAGATGCTGCAGATAAAAAAATTCTACAAGGGTCTGCCCATTGGCCCAGCGATTCTGGATCCCAGACCGAGGTAATTCGCGATACTTCAAATATATGAATGAGCAAAGTATTATGGCAGGTTTGAGGGCCGACGGAATTGAGTTGTCTCTTTCAGGTCGCTCTTCACTCGTCTACATGGGTGTTTCCACCGACCTGATATATCCAGTTGACATAGGCTACCGTCGCGAAAGCAAAATCGCTGGTGCAAAGAATGTCTATTTTTTGTAACTCGTGTGTTGCCTCAACCTAAGACAATAGCTCTCGCCCTGCACTCACTGGGTGGAGATCACGAGCGGTACGTGCTGGTGTCATTTTATGTTCCGACCTAGTTGGCATTTTGCCGGGCTCTGTGGGGCTCGACTGTCCCGTTTTTGGGATCGCACAACTAAGGAGTCCTCGACCTTGCCCTGGATCCATGGCGGAACAAAGGGCAAAGGCGGGAAGGTCGTAGGTTATTACAGTGCCTTTAGTACGGATATCTCACCTATCAGACCGCGGTAGAAGGTAAATGACTCGGAACTTGCCTGCTCGCCGATCAAATTGTGGAACTGCCACCGTCTTTCCCACCCTGATGGAATACAGTTGGAAGCATCATGGCCGCGCTACGGGTGGCATGTTTATGTCTCGGCTTCATTGTCGCAGACATGGAGATGGGATGACGGCCAATTGATCAATTGATCAATTGTTACCATACTCCGGCACATCACAGCGATCAAGGTAGACAGATATGTACTTATATTATGAGCCATCTTGATGTCTCGTGTCTTCTGGGGTAAGGTGCGGGAGGCCAAAAGCACTGGACAGTGGAGTGCGAAACCTTACCAGGCTGTAGGCGCACTTTCGTCGTCTGGCATGAAGCAAGCGCAAAGCAAGCGCAAACTCGGCGTCGCTAGGTACATATCTGAGTTTGAATGATGCGGCAGATTTGGATGGGCGAAAGTGTGGTACTTGTGCATGGCTTCGGAGAGCCAGCTGTCGGGCAGACAGGGGAGCTGAGAGGCTTGGAGACAGCTAGAAAATTGCACCGGAGCCTGCCAGCGAAGACAGCGGGGAGACTAGGAAAGACTTGGACGCGCGGGAGACGGCGGCCAGGTCAGCGGATCGCCCAGGGTCACTCAGCTCATCCACGGACATACCCTGCATATTCCGCTACAGTAGGTTGCGGCGGCAGAGGTTAATTTATTCCAGGTGGGTAGCTATGGAGCGAAAAGTAGTCCGACTGAAGCACGTATGCTGGGATACCAGATCGAGATTGTTCAGGATGTCTAGAGGTAGGTAGCGTGCTAGTGCTGCGGGAAGGATCGGAATCCCCACATGTCACCCATGCATCAACCTTCCAAGTGAGCCGCATCGTGTCACTTCCATAGCTCTGTGTGGCTCGGTAATGGTCTTCTCGACTCTTGTGTTTTCTCATAATTAAGGCACACAAGGCAGCTTGATTCTGCGAGCTTCCAACCTACGTATCTGAATGCTTCAAGGTACCGTGGCCTGTGATGCATCTAGGAGCACACATTGCACATAGAGGGTGCTAGTGGGGGGCTGGGGGGCTAAGCCTCAGGCTCATCACAGAGTAGGAAACATGGGCTGTAACCCACACATGCGCGCTGGTGAGAAATCAGAGGCGGGAAGGGCAGAGCGAGGGACGAGATGGAAAGAAAAGAATTAAAAAAATAAATTGTCTCAAGACCACTTAGACGGAATGGCTACGATGCCGTGATGTTGAGCTGGGTGCTGCGCTAGCTCGCTCCGGTAATGTACCATTATGCGGGCACCTCGCACGGTTTGCATGGTTCAGGCCATGCCTGTCCCAGCCTCTCAGAAGTCCGAAGAACAACTTTTTCGACAATTTGCTAACGCCTGTTTCCTTGCCCGAGCTTCCTCTTGAACTTCGTATTGACATTCCATAACACTGAGTGCAGGAAGAGTGAGCCCGGCGAGCACTCCCGTAGTACGTGCTACGGGCATTGTCCTCGGCGACTGCCCAGGTGTGGTCAAATTAGAGTGCAACCTCTTACCTTGCAGTACAACCGTCGGCCATAAAATCTGGTTGAGATACAGTGGCGTGCTCAAGTACCGCAGTTAGCGACCCCTGCTACTCGATCAATCCGAGAAGGGACTAGAAGCATCGAACCATTGATCTGCATGCAGCCTTACTTGTGGGTGGTCTTTTGACTGGTCCTGTACCCTCGCCTTACTGCCCGGACAGTTCCTGCGCAGTTCTCGTATGGACAGCAGTGCAGCACAGGATCAGAAGCTACAGCCAGCCGCTGTCATCCTGCGTTGTCCCGTCTGGGGCTTGGAGCAAACTGCATGAGACCTTAAATTGATTGCTTTGGTTCCATCGAAACTCCTTTGACTCCCTGTAAGTTTCGTAACAGCATCAAAGAACTCGCTGTGAAAGGCCACTCGATTGGACTCGATCGCGAGTTTGACCATGCAACATGCAACATTTGTTTGCAAAGCTCCGCCGCCGTGCACATCCTTGTCGCCCCGCCATTATGTGAGCTGATAAGACCCGTGACATCGTTGAAACAACAGAAGGTCCGTAGATCTCCATTGAGGCCAAGACGATGGAACGTCGGCGACGTCGCCGAGCCATGTCAGCGGCTGCATTCGGGTCGCAGTGCCTGCAGGTATGCCGCAAACAGGAATCGCGTGCCCCTCCTAACTGCTGCAACACTCGAGTTGAGACAAGTTAGCAAACAACAATAACGTCAGATATCACGCGCAGATTTACTGCCCAGTACACGTTTACATTGAGGTCAGCTGTGAGGGGCGCTTGCGCACAAAAAGAAACGAGAAGTCGTGAATGTCAGTTGTCGGGCACTTCTGCACACCCAAAGACTCTACATCATAGCTATGCCCCGCGGGAACGCGAACCAAGTCGGGCTCGAAGATACAGCAGAACATGACAGTTTCGTCCGGACTTCCTCGCCCAGTTCGGATCATCCGAAGAAGAGAGGGCAAAGGAAGCGCCACGCGCACAAACATACACACAAAAAGAGGGGAAAATATTAAAGAGGAAAAACTCAAGTAGGTACGTAGCTAGGTACGCAGCATTTGAGGCGGGGTGAAAAACTGATCGCACGCTTTCAAGACTGGATGCTTCTTGCCTCTCCCCCAGGCTCCCAGCCTGTCAAGCAAGCCAAGCCCACAGTTGCCGATCAGCAAGGGTTCAACGCTCGGGCCGCGGCCAGCTACAGTCGTTAATTTTGACGCGGGCATTAGGGCGGCTGCCTTCTGCGCCATCGTTCGATGTTTCGCGCACCGCGCCCTCCAGAAGACGAGAGCCAGAATGCCAGACGCCCGGCTCCATGTGATGAGAATTCGTTCTGACTCCCCAAAAGTGGATGGCAAAACGAGCCGGTCATTAAAGCTCCAGTTTTTCAATCTGGCCAAGTGTGTGTGGCGATGAAGAGACTGCAGCAGCAGGGCTTCACTGGACCAGTTTCGGTGTTTTTGGCGTTCTCGCGAGGCTGTATCAACGCTTGGCAGGCCGGCGGTTTCACGAACCCACCCGGCCACGTCGGTCATCAGCCACGCGCGTGCGGATATCACAACATTCGCCGCCGGTCTGCGGCACTCTAGTAATTGCGTAATTAGAGCTATTCAGAAGTCCGAGAAAACATGATTCGAGCAGCAGCTGCAGAACAGGAGAAAACACAGCCAAAAGATCGCGCAAAGATCGAATAGAAGTGATTACGGAGTAAGCCGCGCGGAATTCCAGCCGGCCAGTGTACGGGATGCCCAGCCACCGGGATACTACAGTAATGACTAAAAGAAGAACCTTGCAGGTTCCAGGCTTCCCATCGGAACCGGGCCCCGAGTGGAGGGGCTGTCCATTCGCCGCTTTTCTTCCAACCAACTTGGAAACAGCACGCGAAGCAATTCAATTCTCAGGTAATGGAATCCTTGACACTGCCTTGGCGACTATGCTATGGAAGTTGCTCCCGAGCTACTTAGTAGAATTGAAGCAACAACACTTCAGTCCCTTCATACCATGAAGCTTCAAGAACGAATCTTGAATTGCCCACAGCCTTCTGCGGCTGTGGCTGTGGCTGTGGCTGTGACCGTATAGATGTGGCTTGCCAAGCCCATGTAATGCCATCGGCCTATATTCCGTAAGGAGTACCGATAAGATAAGATTGGCTCATGGCAGTTTGCGGTTTCCACAGCAACCTCGACTGCAGCCGTAGCCCTTTCGAATCGAGCTTAGACAATTTTTTGGGTGTTGACACGTGAAGGGCGCGTCAATCATGTCGCATCAAGAAGTGCTTTTTCCATAAAGTCACTCGCGACGAGAGTTTCTTAGGTGATGATTCCCTATGGTTGCAGTTGCACTGCCACGTGATGGATGGTGATGAACGCAAACGCGTCACGCACCTCTCGTCACATGTCTCCGGTCACGTGTCATCATCTTCTTGCACGACACTCAACACATCCAGCTGTTAAATAGCGTACATTAAAATGCTGCGACTGTCATGCCCAGATACGTGGGCTGAGGGGGTGAGAATAGCGCTTTGGAAGGGCAGGCATTGCACAGCTCTTTGATTGAAACGAAATAGAATAATCCGCAGAGACGTAGTTAGTTGTTCGTGGCTTTAGATGATGTTTCATAATGTCCCGTTCTCGTTACTGAAACCTGATGGTGTTTATCTTCATTGCCAGGCTAAAAGCAGAGCAGTTCAATGTATGTTGCGGGCCTTTGTAGTCTTGCTACTGTCACTGCTTATGAGGATGCCGAAATAGTAGCGCTGCGGTTGTAAAACGCCGAAGCATGGTGTTATAGCTGCGAGTTTGCTGGATTCGCAACTCCTACACAGTAACCATTCGCTGTCACTGTCTTTATCCTGTGGCGTGGTGTGTTACGTGTCAAACTTGGCTGACTACCGTAATGAGGTATAGCCAGGGGCATTGTCAGGGGTATGCTCCAACAGTCAACAACTCAACCACAACCACAACCACGACTACTCATTTCCTTCAATATAAAGTAGGGCTGAAGCCGCGTACAGACTTGCTTCTTTTCTTTTGCTCCTAGGAGAACTCATAGCAATCGACATGCATTTCTTTCCAACTTTGAATGTTAACATCAAGTCTACTTCTCGTCGTTCACGACCTGACGTCCGATCAAAGTTTGGACAAAGGTGGACGATAAGAATCATCTCGTCTGAGCATGCGCGGCCTCATGGTCACCCGCACACATGAACAGGTAATTGGCGGAATGATCTCCTATTACATAGGTAGGTACTCCATTCCTTTGTCCTTGAATGCGCCTACACCTCGGTGAAGACACGCTGAGAAGAAACTAGAATACAGGATTAAAAGACGTTACAGTAAAGATCGGATATAGAAGTGAACAAGGAAAGTAAGAAAACACATGATAAGAAAGAATACAGAACAATAACATGAAAAACAGATGAAACATAGGAAGGAATGCAGATCAAAGGAAACAAGATGAAAGGAACCAACCGTGGTGAAACAATCGGGTATCAGTACTCCAGCCACAACACAACGCCGTACAATGTCCCATGACCCGGCCGTCGATTAACGGTCCGGGTCGCTGTCCGACATTTCCATCATGTCACCCACGTCTGGTTCTTCTGGCGGGACTGGGAAGTTTATCCCGGACTCCCCCAGGGTCTTGCCCGTCTCGCCGGGCAGCACAACGTTCCCCCCGGCGTCGAAGTACATGGGGAGGACATGATCCTCCTGCAAGCGGAAACCCTTCTGCCGTGGCCCTTTGCGCCACGTTCGGATTTGGAGCATCATGTCCCCCCCTTGCGCTTCGATCAAGCCGAGTTGGAACCTATATCTGCCTCGCATGGGCGTTCCCAGATACAGGAAGTTGTAGCACTTGTTCACGTCCGTGATCCGGGCCGCCCACCAGTTGGCCGGCGTGAAGAACGGATCGCAGATGATGCGAAGTTCATCACGGCCGGTGAGGGACAACGTGACTACCGCTTGGCGGGCCTGTCATATAACAACGTGTGAGTATGCGGGTGCCTATAGTAGTAGGTCCATCATGTCGGACAAAGTGTTGGGGCCCATTATGGGGGTATGGGTCGTGACTTTTTTGAGGACAATGTTTCCGAGACTCACCGCATTGACAGCAAACGCTGCCTCATTATCCCACACATTTTGTAGGTTTTTGATCGCGCCAGTGGTGCCCTGCCGCAGCTGGAGACCCAACGCGGCACCCCTCGCCCAAAACTGCTGGACAGTCATTCGATTGGCGACTGCCAACGCGGCGCCTTTCGCAACCTTTATGTACCTGACCGGTTAGGTGTTAGCTTAAGTGAACTCTGGAACGATATCTTGAACATGACGCAGTATAAAGTAGACTCACACATGGTCGTAGCGAGCTGCTTCGAACGGGGGTGGCAACCCCGCGTTTCTGCACCAGTCCGCTAACCAGCTCCTCACCCCTTCGTTGCGGGCCGTGCCGCCCGAGACGACGACGAGTTTCTTGATGTGGTCTGGGAGCGCTACGAAGCGCCGAAGGCAATCCGCTGTCACCCTGAAGGGACCACGCAGAGCCTCCTCCCAACAATTGTCTAATGCTGTAGCGGAGATCTTGAATATCTCGTGTTCGCCTTTGGACTCGCGATACATGAAACAGGCCTTCTCCTCTATGTTGCCCGGGAACAAGGTGCCCTTCCTAATCGCAAAATCATCCAGAACCGACTGCGCCACTAGTGGTTCAAGTCCGCGCTCGCGGATACAATGCTCGCCGACATTATACTCCCACTGCTCGGAACCCCCGCCAGCGCCTGCACGACGTTTTGTTAGCCAGCGCCACTCAGTCTTGACGACACCTATGACTTACCGAATGGGTCTCCCATGCGATAAAACCCCACCCCGCCTTCGCCATCGACATTGCGGACGATGCGAAACATGCACCCATTCTGAAGAAAAGCGATGTTAGTGAGTGTGGTTTATAAATGAGAAGCCGAGGCAGTCCCTACCATATTGTGCCCCCCGAAATCAAGAAACAGCATCACGTCGTGCTGTTGCTCTCTTTCCGCTTCTAGGAGGTATCTTCTGAAGAGCCAATGGGCCAGAGCCTCTGTCTCTGTCACAAAGACATACTTTCCCGGCATGTTGAACACCTCATCGAGCAGGCCTTTATAGACATCCTCAAATTCCAGTGTCCACTGTGCTGGGACTGTCACTGCCAGGTGTTCGATATACAGCAGATTGTCTGTACAGATTTGGTCAACCTGGACCCGTATCTGGGTTAGTAGTGCGATCAGGCCCTCGCGGAGCCTGCCTCGAAAAGCTTCATCATCCTTTCGTTCGGTGATGGGCGTCACCAGTGGATACTGCTCCAGAAGGTGATCCGACGCATTTGCCAGCGCATAAAATGCGTACTTTAGGAAGATGGGAATCCGCGCTGTCTTGTGTTTATTCCCGCCATACACGGGTCCGTTCTCGTCAAATGGGTATGCTAGTGAAGGAAAGTCCATATCCCCAACCGGCCTGCAATCCACCCCCGGTAGATTTCGGGGTTGGCAGCAAGCCATTCTTGGTTCTTAGCTCGACTACAGATCCAGATTCTGGCGGCTGTGCTGCCGAGGTCTATTCCAAGGGTGCTATAACGCAAGATATCATCAGCAACCACGTAACCTAAGATAGGTATAGGCACCTTAAGGTACAAAGCATAGTCCTGGAAGAGCAGGAACCTGAGAAGTTACTTACGCAGGGTAATATGTCAAGTGTGACGACATGATATTCAAGATTGACCTTGTGGTGATATTCTGATCCAATTCTTATCAGGTGATAACGAGCCGCGGGTGATGTAGAATTGGCTCGTCTGATGTGTGCTAGGTCCGGGGTAAGGTTCAATGTGCGTGGCGCGAGGAGAGGACTCGGATGTAACTGAATAATTGTCGTGTTGTATTGAAGAAAGCAGAGGAGGTGAAATGAATACGTCGCGATTGCCTAGCGGAGGTTACAGGACGTTGTGATGATCAGTTGCTCGAAGTGCCGCAAGATACCTGGTATGGAACACCTGACAGAGTTTGAGCGCGGGTTGTTGAGGTGAAAAAACGCGGGGTCGAGAAGAATTATACACAACGCAATGTGGATCTGCTGTCCAAGTTTAAACCATAACATGGATGACAGAGTGAATGAGACAGAAGCCACTACACCGAGAAAAGGGTGAATGCAATAGAAGTTGCTCATTGTGGGTCGTGGTTGCCGTATCCCTCGATTCGAGTGGCTTCACTGCCCACCTGATCCACATTGAATCTTGACGAAGTTTCACAATGAATGCAAAAGTCTCGTCGCTTGTCGTTGCCTTGTTATTGTATCGGGAGAGGTGAGTCAAACTTTGCTCCCCTTTCAAGTTTTGGGACCAACACTCAACCATACCTAACGCCCACTTCCCTCTGTTGTCAGGCACCCGTATCTCTCAGATCCCCTACTTGATTCCGTCCACTCAAAACAACAACACCTTTCGCAAAAATCAGACGTAAGCCATTTAACCTCAACGCCCCTCTTTTTTTCTGCCCCTCGCCGTGCCAATCTGCATCTGCTCAATCGCCACTACTCTATACTTGAATTCAAACCAGTCTTTGTCAAGTTCGATACCATGGTGTATGTGCAGGGAATAGACGACGAGGAGTTGAATAAGTTGCCAATGCTGGAGGATCCTAGATTCTTGGACTTTTGCAGGCAACTCGGGCTGGATCCTGTGGAAACTGCGGCGTGCAAGGAGGCGGTTGCAAAATGGCACGAAGATATGGAGGAACTCATACGAGAGCAAGAAATTCTTCACAAGGAAATAAGCCGACAGATGGGGTCGCTTGTCACCGAGTGGAAGCGAAAGCTCCAATTGCTCTGTGACCGCGGGAAAGCCTTCTCAGATGCTTTCGTAGCAAGACATCCCGACATCCGAACGGACATGGAGGCGGATCGGAAATACCTGAGGCTTAGCGTTCCTGTTGGGTTCTCGTTTGAGGAGGGGCATAACGAAATCATAATCAGACCTAGAGCAGGACGGCGTGACCGGCCCGTGGCGTCCGAATCAGAGGCTCCTCAGACAAGCGACCCCGGACCTGCGACAAGACCACAGCAGATTGTCAACAACCCGGCGACAGGAGTGCCCCCGGCGGCCAACCACACCACGAACCCGACTAAAACAGGAGATACAATTGGGGTGGCGCCACTCCCCAAGAGCACAGCGGCTAGAGAGAGAGTCGCGCCCAAGGGGCAGGCCAACACGGGCTCCCATGCTCCTCAGCGCGTTGAGAAACGCCGCTCTGCGCCGAAAGATGCCACCAAAGCACGAAAAGGTAAACACTGGCCTGCTTCTTTATTCATCCTTTTAATTCCGACTTTGCCCGCCGCCTCCTTATCTCTCACCATCACAAGGCTATGTGCTGACTCGTTTTCTTTGTGGCAACAGCAGCCGCAGTCCCAGGTAGACGGCCAACAACACGAACGTTTGCCCGGGCCCAACAGATTGAGCTGGCAGATGGTTCGCTGTTGACGGCAGTGGAAAAAACGATTGGGGCACGGCGAAAAGGGCGACGCGTGGAAAACAAGTCGCGAAAGCCCACGACACTCCGCCTCCGCCTCAACACCCGGCCACACCTTCCTCGCCGTCGTATCTACCCAACACAGCGGCTCGTCAACCTCCTCGCTTGGTTTAGTCCCTTTTTGGTGTCTCAGGTCCTTTCCGTTTCATACCCCCTTTTGGTCTCGAATTGGAGAATGAAAAGAAAAATGATAAAAAGAAGATGAAAAGCAAAACGACAAAAAAAGGGGGTGATTACGTTGTCAGAAGCCGCTTTCTCAGGGCTGGTCAACGCTCTCGGGGATTTTTACCGAGCAGTTTGAGACAATCGCCATGGAGTCAGTTCTTCACAGAAACGAGACTTCAACCTACCGAGAGTGGCACATGATCTGCAGTCCGCGCACCTTGCCTTCAACTATGACGACTTTCTTCACAATCTGCGCTTAGAGTCTGTGGCTTTCTTCACCTACAATTCAAGTACAGAGGCACACAGCGGAAGCAATGCCTCGGAACCTCGCTGCCACCACCAAATCATCACCAATCCACCAATACCCGTTGTGCCGTCATAACTCTCAAGCCACTTATGCCTCAGCAGACTCGACTCGGAACACCTCGAAGGCTTCTCCTATTCCTTTTGCGAACCGCCATTCGTGAAGGAACAATACCCCGCCACGACGTTGAACACGTTACAATGCGTCTCATATCACAACCTTGAATACCAAAAGGGCATGTGTACAGAGGAAGGCGAAAATGCTCTGCTATCAAGACCAAAACCAAGCACGACACGACAAACGTTCAAACTGAGAAGCGAGAAAACATGTTTGACATACATGTGACCAGAGACTCGTCCCTGGGACGAAATGGACAAAGAGGATTTAACTGGACAACTGCTGGGACGAAAAGACAAAACACCTTGAAAGAGAAAAACAAAAGAAAACCAAGAGACAGGAAAGGGGATGCTCGCGGTCCAATATGGGATTTGTACACGATGTACAGAAGAGCTGTGATAAGATGCCACCATCTGCCATATTTAGCGTCTTTGGAAATCTTCTCCAGATCGCCGAATCGTTTGAGCTCTCATGAGGCTGCGTGCTCACGACGTACGGTGCCCCGCTCTCCACCTACCAAGCTTCCCTTTACTCTATACACGGAGACTCGACTCCCTCGCTCCCTCTTGGCCTCTTCTCTACGCCGTTCAAAGCCGGAATCGTTTGAGCTCGCTTACAGCTTGTGTGCTCACGAGGACGGTGTGGAGTAGGCCGTACGACCTTTGAGATCAAGGGGAGTCTGACAACAATGGTGAACAAGTCTTAATCGTTGAGCTCTCTCATTGAGCTGTGTGCTCACGACAGCCGACACTTCAACACAGGGCGAGTGGGCAGAACGAGATGTTTGTTCTTACAGACAGACCTCCATCAGAAGGGGCTAAGCAACAGCAGTGACAAGTCGGCTGTTATTGAGCTCGCTTATAGAGTGTGTGCTCGCGATCATGAAGTCGTTTGAGCTCGGTCATCAAGCTGGTGCTCGTCACGGTCGACATTTCACACAAGTACGGCATCTGTCCAGTGTCCGCCTGTCAAGCCCTCTCCTTTCTACTCCCAGACTCGGAAGCATTGAGCCCAGTGTGCTCACGACGATATACATGGAATTATCCTAACAGGGGTCCAGTACAGCAATGGAATGCCGCGACTTCCACATTTTTGAGCTCCATCGCGGAACTGTGCCTCCCGTCTCAATCTACCAACCTCCCTGTTTCCTATATATAACAACGACCTCCTCGCTCTGCTCTTTTATGAACAACACACGACTCTTCCTATCACCAGGCGTCGTTTGAGCTCAGGGTAAGTGTGCTCACGACACCGTCGACACGGTACGGAGGCAGTCATCATAGAAAGTCGCAATCGTTCGAGCTCGCTCAAAGACTGCGTGCTCACGACTGCCGAAACATTCGAGCTCGCTCATGGAGTGTGTGCTCATGTTTCGTAGTCGTTTGAGCTCGGTCATCGCGTGGTGCTCACGAAGGGCGGTGGTCTCAGATCTCAGGAAGCCCCCCCCCACCTCTATCCACCTACAAACTCCCCCCTTCTTGCTCAACACTTGCCCGCTCTCTAGTTTCTGCACAACACAATCCACTTCTGTTCACCCTCGTTCGAGCTTGCCTATATGGGCTGTGTGCTCGCGATGGATGATATGGAATTGGATAGAGCAAGGCAGTCATTCTTCCACAGAGGCTAGCAACAACAGTCAAAGTCGTTGAGCTCGCTCTAAACTGTGTGCTCACATCTGCGGATGTTTGAGCTCTCTCTTAGAGACGTGTGCTCACGACGGACGATAATATACCGCCAGGCAGCCAGGATGAAAGGGGTCTACAAACTTTGAATTGATGGGGGTCAAGCAACAAGTTACAACAGGCTGGAGACGTGGGTTAGCTCATTGGGCGTGCGCTCGCGAGGGAGGGAAAGAGCAGGGCACTCGAAACGGGAGACTCTGGAGCGTCTGGGTTGCAGGTGTCTAGCAGCAACAGTGGAAAGCGGGAACTGCGAATCGTTTGAGCTCGTTCATAAAGCTGTGTGCTCACGACTGTGAAGTCGTTCGAGCTCAGTCAATGAGCTGCGTGCTCACGAAGTACGGTGCCCCTAGGAAGCCTACTCAGCTCCCCATTTGCTTGCATACAGAAAGCCTCACTCGCTCCCTTACTTATACTCGATACAAATCTGTCCAATTCGTTGGAGCTCACTTACAGTATGTGTGCTCACGACTGCAAAGTCGTTTGAGCTCGCTGATGCTCGCAACGGACGAAACGGGCCAGAAGAGTCATAACGGGATGACTATGGGATCTTGCGGATTCAGAGCGATCCGGGAAACATCCAAATCGGTTGAGCTCGCTTATTGAGATGTGTGCTCACGACTTGCAGAGTCGTTTGAAGCTCGGTCATAACAGCCGTGTGCTCACGGATGGACAACATGCGACCGTAGTACAGGAAGGCGCTGAACAGGCCGGAAGAAACCTCCGTATCAGCTGGGCTATGGCAACAATGCTTACGACGAACGATATACCCAGGGAAACAGCCGGCACCCTTACTGAGATCCGCTCATCCTATATACCTGTGTTGGGGGCTCCCTCTCTTCCTTTTCTACATGTACACGATGAAGGGAAACTCTCTTTCACCCCATTGGAGCGCGTTCATTGACAGCTCCCCTTTCCGCTGACATATATACAACAAAGAGCCTCGCGGTCTGACCTTCCATCACAACACAAAACAAATCTCACCTGATCACCTTCCTCTATACCTATCAGAGTACCGTGTGCTCACGACGGACAACATAAAACAGAACAGCCAGGACATGATCCTGAGGCGGTGCAAGATTCCAGATGGCGGTCTGGTAACAACAACAATAACAACAGAGAATGGTGGATTCGTTATGCTCACTTATGGAGCTGGCGCTCACGGTGGATGACACGGAGTACGAACTTCTGACTGAGGAGGTTCTGGCAACGACAGCGAGTGGAAATGCGAAGTACAGGCACAGGTGGTTTGAGCTCACTCATAGAGCTGGGGTTCACGATGGATGGTATGGAGTTGGGCAGATGGAGGAAAAGGAGTCACAAGGAAAGGAAAGAGAAGAAAGGAGTCAAAAGAAGGAGCAGGCTGTACAGACTTCCGGATCAACCGGGGTCTAGCAATAACTGTCAGAGTCATTGAGCTCAGTACTGCGTGGCGGTACCAGTATGCTTAGAGCTCCGTCATGTATGGGTATTAGCGGCGCGAAGCGCAGGGAAGCGCAGGGAAGCAAGGGGTGGTGGACATACTGGTTTTTCTTTTTTCCCCCTATTTTTCATGTATTTCCTGTCTTCTCGTTTTCCTGTAGTTCCTGTTTCTCCTTTTTGTTTCGTTTTCTTTGACGCGTCAGGGGATTTCTCACACATTCTGATAGACTAGCATATTTAATAGACGGACCTGAGACACCATACGGACGGACAGCTGAGAGTAAGACTCGTGATACGAAATTACTTCATGATGCCGTGAAAGAAGTAGGAAAGTGGCGTTTGTCATTGACTCTCTTGCCAGCGCATCTACAGAGTGTGGGTCAGTCATGGGATGTTGTCAGTAGACTTTGAGTACTGTGATCCATTCTTCTACGTAGCCCGGCCGAGAGACACTGCCTTGTATTATCACGGCTGACGCGCGTTTCTGAGACGTTTCCACTGCGGATGATTCCGCTGCATGCGAGGATGAAATTGACTCTCATCACAAGCAGGCCGGTCAGCCCAGTCATTGCACACCGCTCTGTTAGTTAAATGCTCTGTTGCTACCTTCTTCACCAACCACATAAAGAGAGTGACTGCCGGCATTTCCTCCGCTGCCACCCAGCATTCCTACTTGACTATCATCTTGCTCGCGATAGGGTACGAGACCCACCGGAGCGAACGCCGGACGTCAAAACCAACAGAACCGCGCGTTGCAAGGTTGAACGGGCCTACGTCGGGTCGGATGATGTGACGGATGACCGCCTAATCGGTTGGTGCCCCCGCGGAGATGGGTCAGTTAGACAGACCTATGACCTGCAGATCCGTTATCCCAACGGATTTATGTTACTAAACACCGAACCACTCGATAGAAAAGCATCTGAAACCGGGAAGCAGAAAATGCGAGGATCTCTCGGAAAAGTGACTGACAAGACACTAGGGGAAAATGCTAAGATTTGATGTCCGTCACTGATTGGCTACCCCGCCAAATCGGAGGCATGTCCGGTCCATGCACGGTCGGGTTGGGCGGGCTTGCACAATTTCGCCCAAATCCGGGTTCTGATAAAGGTGGCCCCTGCGCCCTTTAAGTCACCTGAGGGCGCGTTGGACTACCGCGATGCGGGGTTGTCGCCAAGGCGGGGATGCAAAAGTGGGTGGACAAACCGGGGCAGGCAGAGAGCGTGCTGAGGGATTCCCTAGCTCTCTGCCAACTCAGCAACCAGTTAACCCAGATGGGGACGTTTTAGTCGCACTTCAGGAGCTGCCATGTGGATGTTGGACATGACAGACGGCTAGTAAGAGCCAAGACGGGCCATCGCGCCTGCCTTTTCACACCCGGTCTGACGGTGGACCCTTCTTTCCCTTCATCTATATAAATATTTCACTCTCCTGGCCCTTTCGCTCGTGAGCCGTCGATGGTTTCTCTTCTTATCAGATCAGCCATCCCAGGGCCTTTCCCTCTGTCCATCTTTCACCACTGATCAGCTTGTTTGAAACACCTGCCAGGGGCAAAAATGGGCTCAACGGACGTCAAGACGTTGACAGCGCAGTGCTACTGCAAAAGCGTCCATTTCACAATCACCGTCCCTACCACCTCTCTCCCGCTCGGTGTCCACTTGTGTCACTGTCACATATGTCGGTATACACACGGCACGCTCTGCATATTCCACGCGCCCCTTCCAGCCGGTGTATTTCCCCAGTTCATCTCCCCTTCGTCCCTGGACACCTCCTTGACCGGGTATGTGCATACAGAAGGCGCCGCAGCCGAACGGTTCTTCTGTTCGACGTGTGGCTGCCATGTAGGAGACCGCGATCTCTCGCCTAACCCGGAGACTGGCGAGGTCGGTTGGCGAGTCGCTACCTCTATATTCAGCGAACATGGAGAGGACGTGTTTCAGATCAGAACGCACTGCTTCACCACGTCCGCTGGCGGTTCTGGTCTGTACGACTGGTTGCCAAACATGGGCGACAGGAAACTGCAGGTGTTCAATCCCGACCCCGACACCAGCGCACACTTCACCATTCCACGCCCACCCAAACCAAAACAGGAGTTTGACCAAAACGGAAAAGAGAGGTTACGAGCGGAATGTCACTGCGGCGGGGTGAGCTTCACCATGCCCCGGCCGAACAACATCCCTGGCGTCGAGAACGATGAGTTGACAAAAGGGTTCACGAGCCCGGTTGACAAGACAAAATGGGGAGGTTGTGTGGATCTGTGCGATGACTGTCGGCTTGTGGATGGTACACATGTCTTGGGGTGGACGTTCGTCCCGCGCAGTCAGATCCAACCTCCGGTGTCGATAGATTTCAAGGGATTTGGGACATTGAAACCGTATGTGTCGAGCAAGGGGACCCTGAGGGCGTTCTGTGGGAAGTGTGGGGCGACAGTCTTCTTCAGCTGTGACGATAGGACGCCCAGCGATGAAAAGCAGGTTGTGGATGTCGCTGTCGGTATACTCCGCGCTCCGGAAGGGATTGCAGCGGAGAACTGGATCACTTGGAGGACGGGACGGCTGGGGTGGACTGACAGTGGCAGGAGATTCGATCCGGTGTTCACGGAGAGTTTAGAAAAGGGGCTCAAAGAGTGGGCGGAGAGGACACATGGAGGGACGATTGATTTTAAGTTCCCTTCTGAATGATCTTCTTTCTTTCTTTCTCTCTTTCTTTCTTTCTTGTCTCCGTGTCCGGAGTTTTGGTGGGTTGGATGGTGAAGAGGGGAAACTATTCAACATAGAGGGAATGAATAGACACGCCAGATACAACAGATTATAGATAAATAGAGGAGAAAGTTCAAATTGAACATGGGCCCTATGCTAACCCAATGCTACCACCAATGCAATACTTACCTAGCCAGAGACACCTTTGAGACTAGAGCACATGATGTCAGCGCCTCCTGATTCACCTGCTTTCGGAAACTGCATCTGTTTGATTCTGAGTTGTAATGGCAGTTTGAACAGGCGCCTTTCCCGTATTTGTATGTGATGCAGTCTGTAAACGGCCCTGAGCCGGACTGGCACGACGTGCACGGGATTTCAGCTTCTGTCCCCGCCGCACTCACGAGAGCCGCTTCGACGTTGACAGCACGTTGCCAGTTTATTCTTCGGTACTCTCCGCTGGCGTCTTTTCCCAACTGCACTGTTCGCAATAAATCTATCATGTTACCAGCATTGAACAAAAGGACGTATGAAGCCGTCTGGAAGGGGGTGTGCGATATTTTAGGTACCTTGGGATCGAAATTGTTCCGACCAAGACTCTTTACAGTTCTTTTATATCAAGATCATATTCCTCACGCTTACGCCGGTTATATTCCGACTGATCAGGTCGGAACAGAATCTCAACCAACACCGGCCACAAGGCTTATCGAGGCGACAGGATATGACAATGAGAGAACAGCTGAGACACTTATAATTATAAGGATCTTTGCTTTGAGAACCGATTTGTCCATGTGGAACGAGGGCTGTTCATTTGGAGCACTACTAATACGGTAAGACGCAGACGTATTGCTAACGTCAATTACAACCTGAGTCAGTTTGTCTGGGATAGGGAGGTGCTGCCCATCACCCTCCCCCGCAGAACAGTCACCCGTCGGCGCCCGGCGACTACCGTCACCGGGCCCCCAACAACCGTCACCGGCCCAGCGACTACGGTCACTGTCACTGCGACAATAACGGCCAACACAGGGGAAGACCCCCAGGTCGTTGCGGCTAGGGAGGTCGCAGCGGCGATCCGGGACCACGAATCGCCAACAAAGGTAGATTAGGGAGCGAGAGGGTACGCACGAAGAAATGAGGCCAGCCTTGGCCAGGGCCCGAAGGCCACGATATGCCCCGCTGACGTTCCCGAAAGACATTGGCCTGAAAGAGGACTCGTCAGTGGAACTGATTCCCTATCTCACGCGTGTGCCACAAGCGTTTGTGTGTACGAATGTCGGACCGTATTCGACAGAGGATTTGGATCGGTGGATTGTTGCAAAGTTCAGGGATAAAAAGTACTGGTTAGGTGAGCGTGTCCTTCAAGGGATGTTGGCTCCCGGGCGCCTGCTGATATTCGCGGAATCAATGCCGCTATCCGCATTTGAGATTGGAAGAGATGAGAAGTCATTCAAGGTTCGTTTCAGGGCAGTGGATCGGGGCCCCCCCTGCACACAAGCGGAGCGGAGGACCCTGCGGGCCTGCTTCTCCCCCTCCCCCGTCTCGCGGGCGGCATGCTAGGCGCGCCGGGCAGACAGGACGACGGCGGGGGCGGGCTCACAGGCGCGGCCCGAGGAAAAACAACCATAACAAGCGCCATGGTCGTTGTCGGCGCTCTCCTTGCGCCCCCACGCAAAGTACGTCGCGGTCGACGCAGCGGAAACACGAATGCCGGCGGCGAGAGCCGCGCGTAGCCACCTTCTTCTTTAGTTCACACGTTAGTATTCACCGCACAGCCAGGAGGGGAGCGGAAGCAGACATACAGGGGACGGGGCGCCCTTACGCGCCCGCTTGATGACTGATAGAATAATAAGAATTGGGAGCATAAATTGCAAATCGCTTGATCACGCCCGCTTGAGTGAGATTTGGAATGTTATGCTTATGAATCAATGTGCTGCAATGGCGCCACAGGAGGCGAGGGTGACCCGAACGGTTTCTCCCCACGACACAAAAAAGGACAGAAGAACAGCCGCCGCAGGATCCGCGGTCTTCTCCGGAATGTCGAGGCCAAGTGAAAATGACATGGTATGGAACAGCTAACAGTCTCCTCCAGAGGATAGAACCATATGTGACGCGTTTTTATCTCCCTTTCACGCCCCTTGTCATTTTGTTCATCTGATAGAGTCTCGGTCATGTCGTCTCTTCGTCCATCCGCTAAATATATGCGTCTCGTCGTGTTGCTCTTTTATTTGCCCGCTCGACATCGAAATTCTTTCAAAACATCTTACGCACTTATCCCTACGCCTTCACTATGTTTGGCGAGACAGTGGAAGATGATACCCAACGTCTCTGTGATTAGGCGCACGATTATCTGGTACCTGAAGATCTCGTCCGCAATGTTCTGGGTACCGGCGGTGCAGTCGGCGATGTTGGTCACAAGAAGGCGAGAATGAAGGGAGACCAGAGTAGGGTTCGAGGCCTGACAGCTCGCACGGAGGACATGGATCTGTCGGACACGACTCAACCCTTGGATAAAGAGGACGAGTCGGACAAGAAGAAGAGGCTGAAGCGCAACCGCAAGACGTTGAAATGCCTGGCAGTGAAGACGAGGGAGACTCGACCATTCTTGTCGAGGGCACCTGTTCCACTGAGGCGGAGCGCAAGCCAATACGGTGACCTTTGCGATCCCGACTTCACTCCAGAATGGGAGGGGGCGGCGGGTAGCATTCTATCGGCCTCACCAGACCCCGATACTGTCGCAAAACTGAGGAATTTATACGATACATACATACAACTGGGGTTATTGGTATCTCCATCCCATGTTGCAAAAGGCGATTGCAGTCTCCTAGTGAAGATGATCCGAGCGCCCCCCACCGGATATTCCGTCAGACAGGAATGTACACTATCCGCCGGGGCATGGACACTCCGGTGACACTGCCGAATGGGTACACTACGCACTGGTTAAATGGCTCCGAACCGTTTACCTTAAGGGGCAGAAAATGCTTCTCGAGGAGTGTGCGTATAAGCCACGCCGGGGCTGCCGAGAGGCCGAGCCGGAAGGCCCAGTTAAAGAAGCTCGTTAAGTAAGGATGTATCGCTGTTGTTATTAACGCTGTTATTATTATTAACGCTGTGCATAGCCCCATGGTATATATACTACCCGCACGAACGGTTGTAAGTACCGAAGTGGGAAATAGCACATGGTCATAGATATTAAAACAGCAAGACCGCGTGTTGAAACAAGGACAAGAATTTACTAATAACAGATGGACTGACAAATCAGGTGTAAATGTGGCTTCATTCCGCTACCCCTTTACGAAGCAATTAACGGCAACTTTTTATTAATAAGCGACAGAAGAAAGAAAGCCTGGAAGGGATTATTTAACTCTATGTAAGAGAAGTACCACAAGCGATTCGAGGCCTTACGCCGGGAAGTTTTAGCGGCTGGACCGGGAGGTCTAGACACATAGACTATGACGGCTGGCGAGGAAGGAGGTTGAAGGAGATGGATGGTGGTGAACGTGGGATCCAACTCAACGGCCATGACAATCGTGGTTAGGTACCTAGTCAGCCGTTGCAAACGGTTCCTTAGACTTAGCGTTAGTCCGAACCCTCACGCGTCATGACATGACTCATGCTTAAAACGTCCCGCTAAGAAAACGGACTCCACTCGTTTCATAACTTTTAAAACATACTTTTCCTAGTCATGTCAGATTATATCATAATCACATTATAACGGGGAAGCTTACAACACATCACCATCGTGACAGTGGAAAAAAGAAAAAATTGCAATGCAATGCTCAAAGATTCCCCTCTTTTCTCCCCGAAAGTGACTAATTACTACTATTATTATTCTTACCCGCAGGGCTCAGTTGCACGCGGTCCCTCTAGCAATAGCTGAAAGTCACTAAAACAATTTACACTTGGCCATGTTTCTGCCACGAGCTAGAAGGCTGAACACAACAGTAACTTGAACAGTCTGTATTCGAGATCAGAAGCTATATACCTTTCTCATAGAAACCGATGGTGATAAATCGTCATCCAAAAACCCAGAAGATGATTAATGTACCTGAAACTCCAAAAAAAAAAAAAAAAAAAACCTGCCATATTGTCGAAGCAGACTTGGTCGACATGACGGAGGCCAGTCCCTCACTTATTAAATAACCCCCTCCCTCAATGACATTTGCCCAAACATGCGCCAGTTAAATCCATCCCAATACATATATGTATGTATCTTATCTCCTTCTTCCCCCATGGCTCGGAACACATCTTCTTAGGCGTGTATAGGCCCCAGCCCAGAAAGCCTCTTCTCCCGCTCATCCACCCACGCCGGTCCCTCATTCGCACGTGTACCCATCCAGGTGACCGTCGCTAGGAACCCCAACAGCACCACAGTCGTCAGTATGCCGGCACCAGCCCGATCCCGACCGGTTATAGCCGTAGGCTCGTTACCAACAGTCGGGTCGCCGCCGGCATCCGGGTTACCAACGCTGGTGCCACCGGTGCTATTCGTCACCGGGCCACCGACACTCTCCAAGTCAACCATGAGGCTCATCAGTGCGCCGAGCGCATTCATCTCCTGGCCCGCACCCGTGTCTCCGTCGTATGTACCCGTGTTCCACCTGAACCCGCATGTGCCATCTGGATTACAGGACTTGGCGGCGGCGGCGGCAGACGTCTTCAGGACCGGCATGATGGTGTCGTGAATAAATGGCGCCATCTGCGTCGTCTGTGCCAGCCAGCGATGCACATAGCCCTTGAAGGACAGCATGTCGGTCGTGCATTGGATGGTGTTGGTCAGCTCGCAGGCTACCTCCACGGCGATTCCATCCGGGAAGAAGACCTCGAGGGTTCGGTTGGTGAGGCCTTTCAGGCGTGTGCCCCATGGCTCGGAGCCGTTGGTCTATCCACGGTCAGCGCACGTGCCCCAATGAGAACCGGAATGGCGTTTACTTACATAGTTGTACATGAACCCCAGACCCTGGAGGAAAACGGCGGCCGTGTACGAGAACTGGGCCTTGTTGATGTCGGTACAGTTCTTCTCGACGTGCGCGCCGTCGTAGATATTGTACTGGTCGTCGATGTAGCCCACCGATGACGTCCAGTCCCACGTCTTGATCGCCCACTGCGCGTATGTTTCGTTGTTTGTATACCGGGCAAGTCTGGCCCCCATATTGAACAGGATGCCGTTCGCGATGCCGTTCTTGTAGTCGTACCCGTTGTTGGACAGCGGGATCTGCCATCTCAGTCCGCCATTGCAGTACTGCGTATCCCATCGGGCAGCCTGGGTGTTGAAGACGGCCTGCGCCAGCGCGAGCCACTGCGGTTGTGTGGACGGTGGATTCTGAAACGTCGTCTCAGCCGCCAACATTGCCGACATGCCCCAGAAGCCCTGGTCGTCGTTTCCGAGCGAGGCGGTCCAGTTGGGCGGCATGTAGTTGTCTTGTGGCGAGTTGGCCTGGAAGACCAGCGCATTGAGCGTCTCGGTATTGTACGTCGTGTCGTTCGTGTAGTGCCAGTAATCCACCATCGTCCCCCAGAGCGCGCCTCCCTCCCACCAGTAATACGGCCCAGCGGGCGGCGGGCCGGGGAGAATGCCGGGTGTTTGTCCGCTCTCGTTTCCATGGTAGTATGTCATGAGGTTGAATGCGATCGTCTTTGCTGCCGTCTTGATCGAGTCTGTTTGTCATTGTTAGCACCACCATCCCCATCAAGAAGCACAGGCCATATCGCATCGCGATCACGATGGTGTGATGAGGGTGCAGGCATGCCGCGAGGTGGTGGTGGTGGTGGTGGTGGAATTGGCTCACCTGCAGACGTCAAGTCGACAGTCAGCGCCGCGCCGGCGAGATTCGCCCAGCACAGCAGCGCCCAAAGCGCCGCCCAACTCGGTGAAATCCTTATCTCCATCGTGTCGTCTCTTCTTGTGTCTTGACTCGAAGAGAATGTGGTCTTGGCGGCGAAGCTGTTGTGAAAACAAGCTTTGCCAAGCAAGCGAATTGGAACGACAGAGGTGACGAGAGACGGGCAACGAACGGGTGGAACGGTAAAACAGCCTGGGTAAACCAAACCAGCCAATCCCCTGGGCAGGACGGGCCGATGACGCAAACGGGTCGATCGCGTCGTCAGCCACCAAGATTCGTACCAGGCTCCAGCGGAAACCTGCGTCGCCTGTGCTTTTACCGTCCGTGAGTGGTCCGTAGCCCTGCAGCCCGGCATCAGGGCGCTGCGAGGGGATAAGAGATTTGCCAATGAGCAGGGGCCAGAGCGATCATGGTGGGCTCAAGCAGCCTCAGGATCGTCTTATTTTCCCGCTGTCCATAACGGGCGCATCCTGCAGGGGGGCAATACGTGTACGTACTGCCACAAGCAAAACAGCGCCGTTGTGAGATGAACCGTTAGGTAAGTCTTTATTTCGCTAGCAAACGTCCCACGGGCTAGACTCGCAAAACTTTGTTCGTCGGAAGAAGCGGCTTGACCGTTGTCCGTTTTGCTTCCCCTCTCTCGTTAGCTTCCATTCTACCGATGGCCGATGGAGGACGGCAGACCCCGCAGCAATAAAACGGATGCCCCGCCCTGAGTGGATAAAGCTGGGTTGCACCTGCCTGCCGGCTGACTGCGTCAGGCGTCGCGGATCTTTGTGCAACGGTTGTGCAAATCGTCGCATCCTGCGAACGGTGTCCTTTGCCGTTCTGCACCATACTCTCGGATCTTTGGGTGTCTTTTACTTGCAGCTCTGCGATGTTTTCCAAAGCCACGGCTTCGACGGAGGCATCCTTGCTCTTCATGTTTTGCAAAAAAACCGGGAACATAACATGGTAGAGCGCCGGCAGGTCGGCACGCGGCAGGAATCCTTGAACCTGGTAGGTAGGGGTTGTGACAGGGCGGGAACATGCGACACTGTACGCGTACGCTCGCCTGTTATAAATTGGAGTGATCCGATCCTTCGTGGAGGAATACTTGCTCATACACTCCGTGGTGTCTCTCATTAGTGAGATCTGCCACGATGACCTGTAATCGGGGCTGAACGCGGTATTTTGATGGGAATTGACGTCCATAGCGACGCTGGACCCTAAAAGTCACGTGTCGTGCGTTCCGACTGAACCGTTCTCCTGGCCCCTGTTCTTGGGCTCATGTCAATCCAACCCCGAAGTCAGGTTCGCCCGATCTTGGGCTTGGCCCCCACTCGCATAATAAAGCGCTCTAAAAGCCGAACCTTCGTTTTCCAAGAGTTGCTTAGGCTCTCCAACTTCAACAAGCCGGCCAGAGTCAAGCACAAACACTCTGTCGAAGTCCACCAGGCTCTGCAATCGATGAGCAATCATGATGACCGTCTTGTCCTGAAAGTCTTCCCTGATAATGCGTTGAATCGTGGCATCTGTCGCGGGATCGATGCTGTCTCACGTCAGCCGTCATTACCCCTGCATACTGGTATTGGAGGACTTACTGGCTGGTAGGCTCATCAAGTATCAGTATACTGCTCTCCCGCAGGAGCGCCCTCGCAAGGCAGAAAAGCTGTCGTTGGCCATGCGAGAGCATGTTCTCGTCCAAGCGGGCGTCGAGGCCGCCTAGAGATTCTACTTTATCCCATAGATCCACACGTCGCAAAACGTCAATCATTTTCTGCTCCGAGACTGCTACGTCCCAGGGGCTTGCATTTTCTCGTACGGTCCCCTCAAACAAGAACGGCTCCTGAGTGATGAGGTTTAGTCCGGATCGCACGAGTTCGGGGTGCAGAGTAGAAATGTCGACATCGTCAATCATTACGTGTCCCTGGTGAGGGTCTAGAAGACGGAGTAAAGCTGCTACCAAGCTGCTTTTGCCACTGGCAAAGGTCAGCTGTCATGTTCGAGGACAGTGTAAAATGATTACAGGGAGCCTTACCTGCCTGTCCGTCCGCAAATCCCGACGTGCTCACCGGGCTGTATGGAGAGTGAAATGTCGTTTAGCACCGGGTTACCCTGAGGTCTTGCCAATAGTTAGCTTTCATGTCACTGGCAGAAGGAGTGGGGCGTATGTACTCGTAGCTAGCAGAGACATTCTCCAAGGTGACAGAGCCGCTTGAAGGCCAGCTATCAACCGACGACGTCATTTCATCCACGCGGCCCTCCCGCGGCGTCTCCTTTGCGAACTGGGAGATTCGGGTGACGGCTCCCAGGCACGCCTCCATCTCCGTCCATTGCGCAATGAGGTCGTTCATCAGCTCGGTTAACGTCATAACTTGGACGATGGCCAACCCTACCAAGCCGGCGTTGACATTGGCACGTAGCGGAATGGCCACTCCCATGACGAGCACCACCAGGGCTGCCACTATCAGCGAGAGCACGAGGAGCAGCCAGCGCTGGACACAAAAGAGGAGATAGGCAGGCTTTTGCGACTTGTCTAGAAGAGCCAGGTTCCTGCGGGCGAATGCTTCGCTCCATCCAAAAGTGCGAATCGTCGAAAGCCCCTGGATAGTGTCGATGAACAGCGATACTACAGGAGCCTTGGTCTCGATCCTGGTTTGCCATGCGGGTCAGCCGCCGGAAGTTCATGGGGGGGATAAAGGAAGCGGGGGATACTGACTCAAGAAGTCGCAACTGCCTGGAAGTGCGCAAATAAAAGCGCTGAAGAAAATAGAGCACGGCGCCCAGCACTGGTATGCAAATAGCGATGAAGTTGACAGCAGACACGGCGATACCCATGCCCGCAATACATCCTAGAAACTCTAGAGCATGTCAGAATCGGAGGAACGTCGGTATTGGCGGCAATCCGTCATGCCATAATACTTACCGAAAAATGTCAACACCATCGTGACCGGTAGTTGCCAGTCACACAACCGGATATCTTGACTGAACCTGTCGAACTAGTCAGTAAGGAGAGTCAAAGTTATGGCAAAGTGGCATGAAGATACCTGTTGACCAGAGATCCGGGGTCCACCTTCGATATGAACGACATTGGAGCTCTGATAAACATGTTAGTGTCCATTTAAGAGTTCAAGGGACTTCACTCAGGCATGTCTGGATGCCAAGATACCTTATCGCAGCTGCGAGCATCTCTGAGTGTAGCTTTTCAGATGACCTCGGAACCATATAGAAGAAAAAGAAGCTAATCTGCATGTCAGCACTGGTCTCCGGTGACCTTTGTGTTTCACCTACAGGGGTGTAGCCAGGAGGGCCAGCGTTACCAGGACGCCCCAAGCAGCGTACAGGCCCAGCCAATACCCGAGAGGATGGCGGCCGGTTGTATCTCCTGCCCACCAAGTTATCCAAATCTGAGAGAAGGAGTAGAAGACCACGTAGGTAACGGCACCGAGAACGAAGAGAGAAAAGTTCAGCCATCCCATAGAGGACATATAGAAGACGTAGGATCTCCAGTCGCCCCTTTGCCTTCGAAGGTCGTCCATACGCCTGTCAAGTTGAACTTGGTACTCGCCTAGGCTCTTGACCTTGTCTCCAGCCTGTCGCAGCTCCGGTTCTTCCGAGTGTGAGGCAGGCTCTTGGTGCTCGCCGATCGTGGGTTGGCGCTCGGAAACTTCCTGGTAAGTCCCGCTGTCGACGATTTCGCCCTTGCTGCTCATCACCATGATCTGGTCCGCGGCTTCCAGAAGCGAGACTGTGTTGCTAGTGTTAGTAGGCTCCAACAAAATCCCCTCATAATCAGGTTTCTCACCGGCGTGTGTCGCTAAAATAACGGTGGTCCCCGTGGAGCGAAGCAGCCCATCTTTGCCAAAGACCTTCTTTGACACGGCACGCAAGGTGCGAGCGTCAAGAGCGTTGGTTACGTCGTCGAAAATAACCATTTCCTTCCTGGCATATAATGCTCGTGCAATGGACTAAAGATGACGTCAGCCTCACACGCCGCATTGGAACGTTCAAATGCTGTGCTGGAATTGAGGGAGGGTGGGCACGCACGATTCGCTGTCTCTGGCCGCCGCTGAGTCCCAGTCCTTTGCTACCGACCATCAAGGCGTCTCCATCGGGCATACGGCCTAGATCAAAGTCGAGCTCGCAGCCGTGAATCACGTCCTTGTACCACGCGGCATCGAACTCGGACTCCCCAACAACATTGTCGCGGATCGTTCCCTCGTAAAGCCACGGCGTTTGGCCGCAATAGGCGATGCTTTCCGTAGAGACTTGCACAGCTCCTGTGACATAAGCCGTTTCCGACAAGAGACCTTTGAGGAGCGTAGACTTTCCACAGCCGATCGGTCCTGTGATCACGGTAAAGGAGCCTCTTGCGACGCAGATCTCTCGAAGAGAGACGATTGGAGGTGCATCCGTCTCCCATCCGAAGGCCGCGTTCTTGACATGGATGACAGGTTCATGCTGCGTAGCTTGGAATGGACTATTTGAGTCAGTATCTCGCGAAGACTGGCGCTCCGGTCTTTTCTCAGCCACCTGAACTTCTCCTTGATCATTGGAGCTATCAGCACTTGTGGCCACGAAGACGGGCGTGTGATCCTCGAGCTGAAGGAACTTTTGTATCCGGTCGAAGCCTGCCACTGCCTGCAGACCAAATGGAATGGCAAACAGAAGTCGTCTTGCTGGGGTGTTCATAAGGCTGAGAATCGAGAGGGAGGTGACTGCTGTCGTCACAGACAACGGACTTTCGCGCGAGACCAATCTCACCACCGCATACGCCGCGAAAGTAACAAGGGGCGACAGAACCGCGGGGGATTGGGCTGCTGAAAGTTAGCACCCGACTGCCCGTTATAGAGGGGGGAGGTGGTACAAGCTGTGAGTGCCAGACAGTTGTTGAACCTGAACTTCTGCGATACCAATATTTCCTGCTTTCGTTTCCCATGGATTGCTGCTTCCATGTGCTCAGAGATCCCAAGCAGCTTGACGGATTGCATAGAGCCTAGGGTGTGTGATGTCAGGTTCACTCGTGCTTCGACAGCTTCAAACCAAATGTTTTGATATTCGGGAACTCTGCGACCGGCCAGTGAAACGAGCCCAAAGCAAACTGCGATTGATGGTTAGGCGGGCTGACGTCTTGGCTCCAGCTGTGTTGAAGTGGAATGCGTACCAAATATAACAATTATGGGAACGCAGCAGACAGCACCCAGCTGCCGATAAAGGAGATAGACGCAGATTCCCAGCTGCAGTATGCAAGACCAAGGATCTAGAATGAGTCTCCAAAAGGTCTCAACGATCTTCTCGACATCAGTTGTCATCAGCGTGAGGGCAGCCGATTGATCAACGACATTGACCCTGGTTCGCAGGAGTTTAGAGTAAATCATAGGTATTAGTGCGCCACGAGTCATGATCATGACACGAAATGTTATGTGATAACACCAAGGGGATACCAGCTTTGAGCCAACGATGTCAGTGGGAGGTCACTACTTGATATCGTATGAGGGTGTTTGAGATGTGACTTACGGCAATCCCGAATGAAACGCAGAAGAAGCCTCCGAGAAGGCCATACCCAGCATTGACTGGAGCGGAGGGCGAGTTCAGGAAAGCGACGGCTTCCTGGACTAGAAACGGGTAAACGACGTTGAGCCCAACCTCCAGAGTTCTGGCAATGAGAATAAGAACGAGCTCGGTGCGAAAGCTCAAAAGAACCTGCACCATCAACGCAAGCCTTCCTTGTTGGCTACCTGCACACAGCTTAAGCATGAGTACTTTGCAGTGAAACTCTATATCTATAAGGTACCGACTCACTTCTTGTCCAATTCGACTGAACCCGAGCAGCGAGGGTTTCTGCCGACAGTTTCTCGTGGATGGGCGGGAGGTCTTGAGAAGAGACAACACTCCGGAATCCCATCATGAGCAGCGGGTTTAGCCAGAGGAAGAATGCCCGAGAGAAAATGTTACTGTGAAGCTCTGGCGATGATTCTGAGTACTCGGGCAATACGATGTGCATTTTCTCTCTGGCCTCGACGACAAGCGCCAGTACCTTCACTACGACAGCCGCGATGAGTATGCTTGCAATTGTGTTTTGTCCCGGAACGAGTGCTTGAGTCCTGGCCCTTGCCGCATCTAGAATGCAAGTCAGAATGAGATAAATCGAGATCAGAATAGATGGGCGGACGGTATTCCGGTGCTCCCAATGCGATAGAAGGCCAAGTGCGAGAGTAGCACAGAACTGAAGTGCTGCGGAGGCGATGAGCAAGGGCCGATAGTCAGTATGCTCCATGGAGAAGAGCGCAAGCAGTGTAGCTTGCAGAAGCCCCAGAACCGCGAGTACGATCTGTGATGATTGGTTATCAGCCCAGTGTAGCCGAGAAGCGATGGCATCATTGCCAGATCTTTGATTGCCTACCAGCTTTAGACCGTGTATCCAGGACGTTCCAGTTTTGAGCGTTTTCCTCCGCAGCGCAATGAACCTCCAGGGGGAAAGGACAAGAAGCAGACATGCTGGTATAATAGAAAAGACGCTTTCTTCGAAGGTAACTACCTCCCAAATCAGTCACCAGAATTGGCATTGGCGCCATCGAGACGTACTAGTAAAGTCGAAACCGCCACGGCACTCTGCTATTGGCGGTACAGCGGGACCAAAAGTACCGTCCAGGCACGTATCAGAGTAGCTTGCCAGCGACATGGCGAACAACCCTACGGCGAGGAATTCTGACACTGAGTTGTTAAGCTGATTTCTCACGAGGTTCGTTGGATACTTGACCCTATGGGCCGTGTTTTCTTCCAGTCTATCCCAGTCTAACTGTTGATGGCGAACACGGTGATATGGTCAGGCCCGAGATGTTGGTAGCTGGGACGTGACCCACTTGTTGCGGACTCATTGGCAGTTGGGAGATTATTCCAATGGGTCTTACCCAAATCCACTAATTCAGACCGCGGATGAACGCGCCAAGGAGCATCGGGGGTCTCGTCTCTGTGATGGTGGTAGGTAGGTAGGCAATGGCATACTTGTCCAGCATCCAGCTTGTCTTGCGTCAGAGATGCATACATGCGATGGCTATGGATGAACTGTCAAACACCGAAACGCCGAGAGATGTAAGAGTGCTGGATGGCTGGAATGGCGGTAGCGATAACAGAGTCGCGTTTCCGAAAAATGTACCATTCGAAGGGTTAGGGTATGAATACTGTGGGTTCCATGGAAGTAAGCTGATGGGATTCGCAGGATCGTACCATGCATGCTGCACCCGGAATTCGGCGTCCATGACGTCTGAACAGCCAATACATTGATGCGCGGTGTGCGGCACAGCAGTGCGAGCGAAGTTGGTTGGCTCCTGCACGGGAGTGAATTATTGGATTGTTGTCCGTGGGAATGAAGACGGTGAGAACCCCGCCAAGGCCAGGTTTAATATACATACACGTTTCGTGCAGGTGGGGGCCGCTCCTTCCAGTTTTCCACAACCGTAGGCTGGTAGGATGCAATACCCGCAGTGGCAATTGCAGGTGCTGCGCGGGATAGCCTATAGCTCTGTGACGTCTCCATGTTCCCAATAGGGATAAACGAGGCGCTGCTTGTCGGGCGGATTGCCCTTCCTTGTCCGGAATCTCAACGCGTGCGGCGTATGTAAGAGCGCGTCTGACACCGACGGAATCTGGCGCATCTCAACATCGGGCCATGGGCCGTTTCCCCCACTCCAGAGACCCACCTCACGTACCCCCTGTTTCTCTCACAAGGCACGTCGTATGACCAAATTGGGCAACAGTCAGCGGTGGCACAGGAAGTGATTCGCTACAGCTACCAAGGCCTTAATCGCGAAGGAGTGCCTTGGCCTTTGTTGATGGTGTACTCGAGCTGACCAATGAGTTACGCTCAGAATGATGACATGCCATTAAGTGGACAAGGTACAGTACGCTGAGTGAAGAAATCGCATTCGCTTCCAGGCATCGACAGCAAGACGACGCTTGGAAAACCCTGCCGGCCCGCTCCGGTACAAACAGACCTCCGAACGGCACCTTACCAGCGACCACGCGGGCGAGGTGCCCCTTAATTAATTTTCGCGCGCGCTTGCTCGAGGGTTAACAAGCTGTGCTGGAAGCATGTTGGCGACGCGCTTTGGTTGTGTGTAACGAATTTTGATCCCTCCGCCCCCACGACCAGCGTGTATGGTCAATTGCCCGAAGATCACTGTACGAGCTACCCAAAAGGACCACCTACGAGTTGTTACAATTGGCTTCCTCCACCCATCCGATGAGGCTGCTTTTCTGCTTGTGGCAGATCGCCAGTTCCGATCATCGTCTCAGTAAGCGCTACCGCGTTTATCATACGTGCCTACGTACCTAGCTCATGATTTCCAGCTCGCAGAAGTGTGGTATCCAAAACTACGAACATCACAGCGGAAGAGCTCCGCTTTAGATGTCGTAAGCCCTTATCTATTCTCCACCACGTACACCAGGGGTAAAGCCGTCAATGTGATCCGCAGCATGTGGGTGTAGACCAGGGTTCATGCGAGTACTCTACATTCCGCTGTTGGCTTCCGTGTGGGAGTGAAACGCCAAGAGGAAAAACGTCTCATGCTTGAGCTAGAACATCTCATGGAACATCTCATAGAAGCCTGATCTCATGGAACATCTCAAGGATGCAGGCTTATCTGCATTAGAAGCCCACTGCAGAGGCAGGCCCCTTTCTTGGCCTATGGTATGCTCGCTTAGCAACGTAAGTGGTCTCGATAAAACGCCGGCGGATTGCCGAGAGTTCCTGGATCCTGATGCACCTCACCCCGTAGGTAGGCTGAGAACTTTAATGCAACCCAACTCGGACACAAGAATAGGTAGCTCTCTGGGGTTTGGGATAAACGGATCGGTTTGGTGGTGCCGTACTTTGGCCGCTTCACGCCATTGTGTCGGACAGGCTGGTGGACCAGCTCTGCCTCCACGCGCTGTGTAGTTGTATTATTATATACGCCCAATCCCAGATCAGACGAATAACATGAGACGTTCTACTTTGCGTACCAAGGTCTTCTCTTGGTCAATTCAAGCATCCGTTGAGCCACCAGCCGATCTTCTTGTTCTGCCTCCACTCCATGCTCGTCTCTTTCCGTCTGTCTTAACCCAAAAAATCAAATATCTCATTGCTGCTTGTTTCTATTCCTCTCTCTTTTGCACTGTCCTTCTTATCAGGTTTTCACAGTATGTCATCAAAGATGGACACGGAAAGCCAAATCGCGGTCATCGGGATGGCATGTCGCCTCCCCGGAGGTGCTGCCAATCCGGAGGGACTGTGGTCGATGTTGGCCGAAGGTAGAGATGGTTGGACAGAGGTTCCCAAGGACCGCTGGGACTGGAAGTCGTTCTACCACAAGGACCCAGAGACCAAAGAAGCCATGAACTTCAGCCACGGATACTTCCTAGACCAAGACATAGCGGCCTTCGACGCGCGGTTCTTTGGCATCCCAGCTGCTGAGGCGACTGGGGTTGATCCCCAGCAGCGGCTCCTGCTTGAGATCACGTACGAGGCTCTCGAGAATGCCGGCGTCCCCATTGAGAGCCTACGCGGCTCGGACACGTCGGTGCACATGGCCATGTTTGCCCGAGACTACGACAGAATGGGGTACAAAGACGGACCCCAGATCCACAAGGCCCACATCTTGGGCTCGGGAGACGCCATTCTGTCAAACCGCATCTCCTACATCTTTGATCTCAAGGGCTCTTCCAACACTCTGGACACGGGATGTGTGAGTACCTTTACTTACTGCCACAACTGTCATGTCATTCTAGCTTCAATGGTGCTCTGTTGACGCAAGTCCATTGCAGTCAGGTAGTCTCGTGGCATTGCATCAAGCCTGCCGTACGTTGAGGGCGAATGAGTCTTCACTGGCGATTGCCGGAGCGAGTCAGCTGCTACTGACTCCTGACCAGTCCATCGCCATGACATCCGTTGGGTAAGGGAAACATTGCCTCCCCTAATGCATTTGCCCCCCTTCACATTGTTAACCAAGAAAACCCAGCACGCTCATCAACAAAGATGGGAGGTGCTACACCTTTGACGATCGCGGCGCTGGTTATGGGCGTGGCGAGGGTCTTGGCGTTCTTGTTCTTAAGCGCCTCGACCGAGCCCTGGCCGATGGCGACGCAATCCACGCAGTCGTCGTCAACTCAGGGGTCAATCACGACGGCAAGACCGCTGGCATCTTCCTGCCCAACGCCGACGCACAGGAAAGACTGGCAAGGTCGGTCTATGCCAAGGCTGGTCTCGACCCTCGTGAGACGTTATACGTAGAAGCACACGGTACAGGGACTGTGGCCGGTATGTCCGCAGCTTCACCTATACGCTCCTTCCTCATTAGCAGTGCTAACTGGACGTCGTGATGCCGCAGGCGACCAGGCAGAAATTCAATCCATCTCCAACGTGTTCGGCCGTGCAGCAGGGCGGACGCCTGAGTTGCCCGTGGTAAGTTTACCTTGTCAATTGTTGTTTCTGTTGTCAGGTTCTCTGTCCCTGCACCTCGAGGCGTAACTGATCTTGTATCGTCTAGGGAAGCATTAAGAGCAATATTGGCCACCTGGAGTCCTCCAGCGGAGTGGCGGGCATCCTCAAAGCCATATTGGTCCTGAAGAAGAATCAGATCCCCCCAAATCTTAACTTTATCAACCCCAAGCCAGCTCTCCACCTTGAAGAGAGAGGTATCAAGGTGGGTTGTTTATATCCATTTCAGTTTCGATATTGTGTCTGAGCCCCAAAACGCAACAAACCTCCGCCTTCCATGCACTATCAAGGGTTAGCCGTCGGTACGGTTCATATCTTTGATCTTGGCTGTTTTGGGCACTCCTTGTACACACATGCTAATCTTCGAGCTCAGGTGCCACTGGAACTTATGCCTCTCACGCCGGAAGGCTATGCCGGACCCAGACGCGTCTCTGTCAATAGCTTTGGCTACGGCGGAGCCAATGCTCATGCCATACTTGAGGCATACGACCGCAGGCTGAGCACTGCGTCTCACTTGGCCAACGGAAATGGCCATGAATATCATTCCAACGGCATAGTCACGAACGGCAACGCCAACGACATCGTCAACGGAGCTGAAAAACACCACGATGCGGAGACAACCAGCTTGGTCGTCCTCTCGGCGAACTCCGAAATGTCACTGGGCAAAGTCATCTCCAACCTACAAGAATGGCTCGCATCCGACCACGGCCGTTCTGTTCCCTTCGCTGACCTGGCTTATACCTTGAACGTGCGTCGCTCAAAGCTCCCATGGCGCTGCAGTGTTCTGGCTCGCAACACGCAGGAACTTGCAACAGCATTGGCAGACCCGAAGCTTGTGCGCCCGGTCAAGGCAGCAAGGGAAGTCGGAATGGCCTTCGTCTTCACCGGACAGGGCGCTCAGTGGTTCGCCATGGGCCGCGAGCTTCTGACCAGCTCACGAGCCTTCGCGGGGTCGATCGCCCTCTGCAGCCGAACCCTGCAAGACCTCGGGTGCGACTGGGACCTGGCCGAGGAGCTTTCTCGAAGCGAGAAGACGTCGCGGCTCGGCGAAAGCAGGTTCTCTCAGCCATGCACAACGGCGGTCCAGATAGCGCTCGTCGACTTGCTCGAGAGCTTTGGCATCCGACCCCAGTCGGTCTGTGGCCACAGCTCGGGCGAGATCGCAGCTGCCTACGCTGCTGGTGCTTTGAGCGAGCAGGCCGCTATGCGAGTGGCCTACCACAGAGGCATCTGCTCGTCCATGGCCAAGGGCCTGAACGCGACGCAAGGGGCCATGTTGGCCGTCGGCGAGGGAGAGGAGGCCATCGCCGCGCGCATCCAGGGCCTTTCCCGCGGCAAGGTGACGGTCGCCTGCGTGAACAGCCCCGAGAGCACCACCATCTCTGGCGACCTGGCTGCCATCGAAGAGCTCCAGGCAGCCCTGGACGACGCGACCGTCTTCCACAGACGGCTCAAGGTGGATTCGGCCTACCACTCCCATCACATGGCGGCGGTGGCGCAGTCTTACCTCTCGTCCCTGGACGGCATGGCCCACGGCATGCCACGGAAGGATGTCGCCTTCTGCTCGTCCGTCACCGGCAAACGCAAGCTGGCCGACTTCGGGCCTTCGTACTGGGTGTCCAACCTAGTGTCACAGGTCAAGTTCAGCGCCGCGTCTCGGCTGGCGGCAGAACACTTGGGGCTTGCCAGCGCTGGAGCGAACGTGCTGGTAGAAGTTGGCCCCCACTCTGCGCTCTCGGGACCGCTGAGGCAGTCATTGTCGGGTGGTGTCTCGGACGGCTCCCTCAAGTACACCTACGTTCCATGCCTTGTCCGGAAGCAAAGCGCGGTGGACACCATCCTGACCCTAGTAGGCAAGACATTCGAAGCAGGATACGCGGCCGAGCTTGAAGCTGTCATGAACGACCAGCACGGGAACGCTGGCCCATGCCGGGTTGTGGACAGCCTGCCGACATATCCATGGGACCATTCGACCACGTATTGGCACGAGTCGAGGCTGAGCAAGGGGCACCGTCTACGTCCCTTTCCGTATCACGACCTCGTCGGCCTCGTCGACACCTTCAGCACCACGCACGAGCCGCGATGGAGATTCCACGTGAGTCTGCAGTCGCTTCCGTGGCTCCAAGACCACGTTGTCGAGGGCTTCGTCATTTTCCCCGGCGCCGGGTACTTGACCATGGTCATGGAGGCCATGAAGCAGCTATTCCAGCTGCGGCAGACGCCAGGCCACATCAAGCGCATCCACTTCCGAGACATCGCCTTTCGAAAGTCTGTTGTCATCAGCGGGTCGAAAGACGACGTCGGCTACCGCAACTATGTCCCCGAGGTCGAACTGCAGCTCACGCTCAGCCCTGCCCGTCAGTACGAAGGGAGCCCCTGGGAATACTTCCGGGTGCTCTCCTACGATGCTCAGAATGGCTCCTGGACCGAGCATTCCACCGGCCTTGTCACGATCGAGGCCGAATCCGACGAGCCTCAGCTGGACGAAGTGGAGGGCACCAGAGAGGATGATCTATCGACGGCAGCCGCTGCCGAAATGCTGCAGGACATCCAGGCCAACTCGCCCATTGCCATCGAACCAGCACGGCTCTACGACGATCTCGCTGCATCCGGCAATGCTTTTGGCCCGAGCTTCCGGGGCATCAAAGAGATCCACGTGGGCAAGTGCTGCGGCCTTGCCAGGGTTGTCGTCGAGGACGTTGTCCAGATCATGCCCGGGCAGTACATGCAGCCGCACATCATCCACCCTGCCACATTCGACGCCGTGAACCAGCTGCAGGCCGCAGTGTTCCGAGGCGAGTGCGTCGTTGCGCCTGTCATGCCCGTCCTCCTGGGTGAATTATCAATATCGACCGACATTGATGCCACGGCAGGCGCCGAGTTTCTGGTGGCTCTCCATCTGACCCCGGAAGGTCCCCGGGCAGCGCTCGGGAATTCGTGTGCCTACCAGAAGCAGAGGGATGGGACACTCCGCCCTGTGCTCACCGCCAGCAGGATCCGGCTTCAAGTCGTTGGTGAAGCCGACTCGGCCAACAATGCGGGGTCTCTCAAACGCAGAGACAAGACGAGCTACCGGATGGAATGGCAGCCCGACGTGGACTACCTCACGCAGACGCAATTCATGAACCACGTCTCGCGTCGCAAGCTTCTCGATGTCGGCTATGGCACGCTGAGCAAGTTGGTTGCCGAAGAGCAATTGCTTCTCAATGAACAGGTCGCAACCATCCAAATCCGCAGGGCACTCGGCCAGCTGCGAGAAAAGAACATATCTGTGGCATGCACGCCACACCTTTCCAAGCTCCTGAACTGGATGCTGGAGTGGAGTCAGTCTGAGGCTGCCGGGCGACTTCTGGAAGGCACCAGCGGCGAAGACGAGGAAGACAAGCTCGTGGAGCAGGCCAGTAATGACAACATTGTCGGCTTCACCTTGAGCCGCTTCGGGCCGCGGCTCTTTGACCTCTTTACTGGACGGGCGGATGCGCTGGAACTCCTGATCCAGGACGACTTGCTGGGGCGGCTGTACTCGGAGTACACCCTCTTCAACTGCCACTATGCGCAGGTGGCCGAGTACATGCAGGCTCTTGTCCACAAGAAGCCCAACATGAAGATCCTGGAGATTGGCGCCGGCACCGGCAGCGCATCCATGCCGGTCATGGAGAGCATCAATCGCAACGGCCGACTGCTTGCGGAAGAGTACACCTACACCGACATCTCGTCGGGCTTCTTCGAACGTGCGCGCAACAAGTTTGGCCAATGGGCCGGGCAAATCGACTTCAAGACGTTGGATATATCCCGCGATCCGCTGGCGCAAGGCTACTCTGCCCACTCGTTTGATCTGATTGTCGCATCCATCGTGCTGCACGCCACACCTCTGATGCATGTCACAATGTCGAACGTGCGCAAGTTGCTGAAGCCAGGCGGCCGGCTCGTCCTCGTGGAACTTACCGGGCTCGCTGCCGCCTCCAACACTATTTTCGGCACCTTGGAAGGTTGGTGGATGTCTGAAGACGGACGCGAGGATGGGCCACTCCTCACTGTGCCGCAGTGGGACGGCTTACTGAAGCGCCACGGCTTCAGTGGCACAGACCTTTCCATTCCGGCTCATGTTGGCTCGACGTCCCACTTGAGCAGCATGATTGTGAGCAAAGCCGTAATAGACACGAGCGAGAACGATGGGCAGCCCAAAGCCGAGATGAAGGCAAGTGTTCATCTTGGGCACTCGGATTCTCTCCAGCAGGCGGCTGTTGGATACGGAGTATCTCTCTCCTTAGGCAAGCGGGGGATTGCTTGTACCCACCGAGGCCAAGACTGGGACATGGCCACATCAACCGAAGATTCCGACAGACTCCAGATTGTCATCGACTCGGCCGAGCATGCGCTCTTGCTGCAGCCGACCAGCGAAATGTTTGAGCAGGTCAAACAGCTTCTGCTCCAGGGGAAGAACGTCCTCTGGGTCAGCTTCCAGGAGTCGTCTCATCCCGAGACGGCGGCCCTGAAGAACATGATCAATGGCACGGCCAGGGTAGTCCGGCGTGAGAATCCTAGTCTGCGGCTCATCACTGTCGATGTCCAAGACCAGCTCTCCCTTTCCGGAAACTTGCAGCGCATTGCCGAGACACTCGCCGAAATCGCCACTTCGTCGTTCTGGCCGACAGCGGAAGCAGTCCGAGCCGAGGAACTGGAGTATGCTCTTTGTGATGGCCGGCTGACCATACCAAGGGTGGTTCCCGACGAGCGCTTTGCTAGCTTCATCGACAGCCATAGCAACCAGGGCGGCGCAATGGTCGAATGCCGCTATCTCGACAAGGACAGACCCCTGATGTTTGAGGTCCAGGTGCCGGGTTTGCTCAACACCGTCCGCTTTGTGGACAACGACGAGATGACGGCACAGCCGCTTGATCCTGACGAGGTCGAGGTGCAGGCTTGCGCCCACGGTGTCAACTTCAAAGATGTGTTCATTGCCCTGGGCCAGATGCAGCCCGGGACGGCGATGACCGGCGAGGTGGCTGGAGTGATCACTGCCGTTGGCTCCAACCTCCAATCGCAGTGGAAGCCGGGTGACAGAGTTATCGGACTCATGGTGGCTCCCTTTGGAAACCAAGTACGGGTCAAGGGCAAGGGAACCGTTGCGATCCCAGATTCCATCACCTTCGCCGACGCCGCGTCCATCCCCGTCATCTTCTACACGGCTTGGTATTGCCTCACCCAGGTTGCCCGGCTCGAGAGCGGCCAGAGCGTTTTGATCCATGCAGCCTCGGGCGGCGTGGGCCAGGCCGCAATCCAGATTGCAAGGCTCATTGGAGCCGAGATCTATGCCACGGTGGGCAGCGCGGCAAAGCGAAAGCTGATCCAAGACCAGTACGGCATACCCACCAGTCACATCTTTTCTTCACATACTCGGCATTTCAAGAAGGGTGTCATGCGCTCGACCCGGGGCAAGGGCGTTGACGTGGTGCTCAACTCCCTCTCGGGCGAATTCCTGATGGACAGCTGGGACTGCGTGGCCCCATTCGGGACCTTCCTCGAGATCGGCAAGGCGGACATATACGGGCGCAGCCAGTTGAACATGGCCAACTTCGAGAAGCAGGCCACCTTCGCTGCAGTGGACACTTCGCACATGTACCGTTTGCGGCCCGAGTTTGTCAGCAAAGGGCTCGCAGAAATACTTGACCTGGTCGACAAGGGCCTCTTGAAGCCGGTACATCCTGTAACGACATATCCCATGAGCCGCATCGAAGAAGCCTTCCGGCTGATCGCCGCAAGGAAACACGTGGGGAAGCTGGTGCTGGTGGCCGACGCACAGACGGCCGTGCAAGCACCCAGACCAAAGCCCCAGCCGCTCCGACTGGACCGCGAGGGAACCTATGTCATCGGCGGTGGCCTCGGTGATTTGGGCAAGCGGATGAGCCACTTCCTGGCAGAGAGAGGGGCTGGCCACATAGTGACGCTCTCGCGCCGGCGTGTCGACGCTCGACAGCGCGCCTCGTTGCAGGAAAGCATCGGCAAACTGGGCGGTACACTCCACATTGTCCAGTGTGACATTGGCGACGAGGAAAGCGTGCGTGCTGCTGCCAAGGAAATCGCCCATCTTCCAGCCGTGCGAGGCGTCATCCAGAGCGCCTTGGTGCTCCGCGACCATCCTCTGGAATACATGTCACTTGAGGACTGGGTGACAGCCTTGAAGCCCAAGGTCCGGGGCACGCTGCACATGCACAGAACGTTTTGCTCACCCGAGGCAACGGATTTCTTTGTCATGCTGTCGTCGGTGGCCAGCATTGTCGGCGCGACCTCCCAAAGCAACTACAGCGCCGGCAATGCTTTCCAGGATGCCTTCGCCCACGCCCAGCGAGGCATTGGCACGCGAACCAAGTACGCCACCATCAACGTCGGTGCTGTGGCGGGCTCGGAGCAGATCGCCCGGGCGCTTGACCAGAACAGCGAGATTGCGCGCATCATTGGCGCCGTGACATTCGACGAGCTCTTCGCCACGCTCGAATATGCCATGGGGCCACAATCCCGGCTCGATGAGGCCATGCAATGCATCATGCCCTTCGACCGGGACTCGATGGAAGACGCCATGGGCGAGACGGCCCTGAGCGACCACTTGTTCGACCACGTGCAGAGCCGGAGGCGGCTCGAAAAAGCATCGGCCAACAGCGTGACCAACGGCAATCAGCCGACGAGCGCCGTCCAGGCTGTCGAACGAGCCGAGTCGATCCAGGAGGCCGAGGACATGGTCAGGGATGGCGTTCGCGACAAGTTTGCCGCCTTCATAGGCGACGACGTGCCAGTTGACCAGCCCATTTCGCAACTCGGGTTGGATTCCCTGGTCTCGATTGAAGTCAAGAATTGGATCAAGCACGCCTTCAAGACCCCGCTGCAAACATCCGAGCTCAGCAGCGCGCGGAGCATCACCGCCCTGTCGAAGCTCATCGTGTCGAGGATGGACCTCAAGTGCAAGGCCGCCGGAGGGAAACCGGGCGCACTCGACAAGGCGGAGTCACCATCGCCGCCTCAGAATGGTGCTCCTGTGGCAAATGGCCATAACGGAAAGTCCGACCATGGCTTGGATTGTTGCAAGCTTTCTGAAGAGGTGCTCGCACAGCCGCTCCCGGATCTAGACGATGCACTTGATTTCTTGCTCGAGACAACGGGACACCTTTACCGTCCGGAACAGCTTGCGACGGTTCAACAGGACATCCAGGCCATCAAAGCGCCGAACAGCCCAGCTCGGCGTGCTCTCCAAGGTTTGTTCAAGTCGCACGAGCATGACGAGATGAGCAGTGATTGGTATAACCATGTCCTCTCGGATGCTCGATGGCTGAGCAAGCGTTACCCGGTCGCCCCGTACCAGAGCATCATGGTCACTCACCGCGACAGCGTGAAGCCTCAGTCCCAGGCCGAACGTGCCGCCATCATCGCTTCATCTGCCTTCTCCTTCAAGCACGCAATGAGGGCGGGCACCGTCGAGCCCTATTGGGTTGCAGGTAAACCCACGTGCACGTCGAGGTGGGACTGGCTCTACAATTCGGTCCGTGAGCCCAGGGTTGGGTGTGACAAGATGATGCGCTACGATGGGTGTGACCATATCGCAGTGCTGAGGAGAGGCCACGTCTTCAAGGTGATGCTCCATGAGCAGGGGGGAGACGTACCATTGGAGCAGCTCAAGGCCACGTTTGACGCCATTGTAGCGCAGGTCCAAGACGAGGGGGTCTGGACCGGGATCCTGACGACGGATGAGAGGAACTCCTGGGCCACGGTGAGAGCAAGGCTGTCGTCATTGAGCCCTGCAAATGCCGAATACTTCCACACCATCGACTCCGCCCTATTCGTCCTATGTCTGGATGACGGATGCCCCGAGACCCCCCAAGACAGGGCACGGCAGGGCTACATCGGAGACGGCTCGAATCGGTGGTTCGACAAAGTGTTGCAGTTCACCGTCAGCGCAAACGGTCGCTCGGGTTTGATCACCGAGCACGGAGCTGTCGATGGCACCACTCCTGGCCGCCTCTCAGAATGGATCGCGGCCGCCATTGATGAGCATTCGCCCAGCCAGCAGGACAGCGCCCTTTCGCATGTCGAACTCGAGGAAGTCGTGCTTCAGACGACGGAAGAAGTCGAGAGCCACATGGCTGCACTCAGGCAACGCTTCCATGGGTACACCTCCGGGGGAGCCTACGCACGGGAATACCTCACCGAGTTCGGCACAGACTTTTTGGTAGAGGCCAAGGTGCCCGTCAAGCAAGTCGTCGACCTCACCTTCCAGCTCGCCGTGCGCCTGTTCTTTGGGCGAAACCTGCCTTCGTGGGAGTCCATCAGCGTAGCGCACTACCACCAGGGCCGCAGCGAGGCTGTGCAGAGAGCCATACCCGCCGTCGTTGTCTTTTGCGATGCAGCCGCCGCGGCTTATCATGATCAAGACGCTGGGTCTGTGGCCGAGGTCCCCAAGCTAGCGGCTCTTCTATCTGCTGCCGCCAAGCAGATGCATGCCAATATGCAATCCCAGTTGAGTGGACGCAGTCATGTGCGCGTCATGGAGTTGCTGAACTGGTTGTGGCCGTCTGAAGCGGCCCCGAAGCCTCGTTTTTTGAGTGAGGGTCTGTTTATTGGCAAGCCCGCCATCTATGCGCAGAGCAATGCGCTTGAAGCCGACATGGTTGTCGACGACTTTGTGTCCTTGTTGCCTAACACCGAGGGGTTCTGGACAATCATGATGCCAGAGAAGAGCTCGTACGTCAAAACATTGGTGTTTGCCAAGCGGGAACCCCGACTAACTTTTGCTGTGAACAGGATCCGTCTTTCGCTTACTGGTGGTTCGCAGGAAAGGATTGAGGCTTTCAGCGAGCAGCTGCACCGTGCTGCAAAGATTGTACGCGATATTATTGTTCGGGCAGCGTAGGTATCCTGGTGTTTGATCACTGAGCTGGAGGTTGTGAAAGTTGGGATATTGTTTTGGAAAGAAAGGAGGTGGGTGCGATGCAGTCAGCATTGACGCGTCGTGGCCCGTGCGGGCTGAAAGGGGGGGGGAATAGAGAAGGAAGGAGAAGATGTGAGGAAGGTAGGATGGAAAGGGCATTACCTATTTATATTTTTCTGCTCTGGCCCGAGCGCTGCTTCTCACCCCCTTTGGCCACGGGAGTCTGCATTCACCTTGGTTTATTTCGCATGTACATTGCGTGAATACGTGCTGATGTTTGGAAATTGTCGGATACCTCGGCTACCTCGGTATAGTCTATCTCGGTTACTTCCATTCGCCTACCACTTATAACTTGTATATATTGAAGCCGTATTGAGACTTCCATTCGCTCTTTTCTTTCTTCTCCAGGAGGACTTCTTCCATAGCCAATTCAATGCCTTCTTCTTGACAACTGTTGAAAGTTATGAGCCCGGCTTTCGCTTAGTCATCAATATTTCCACTTACACAACCGACGACCCTCCGCATCCCCATACAACAACCCATCGGCCTGCGGAAGGCCAACCATCCACAACCTCGCCATCGTCGGAACTTGCCTCAACCGGAATTGATTGATCGACACTGTTGCGCAACGCGTTTTTCAATTCACAGTCATGTCTTCCATCACAAAGGCAAGCGCAATGGAACCCTCTCCCGTCACACTGACCGGCCCAGAGAACTGGCGAACCTGGCTAGCAATAGTCAGGAAGTTCGCCAACGACAAGCAAATCTGGGATCACATCAATCCTCTCGTTCCAGAGGAAGAATTGGTCAAATTGACGGCGCCAAAACCACCAAACCCGGTGGACTTCCTCAGCAAAACGGCTCGAGATACCTACAACGAGGCTCTCAGAGCCGCTAACGACCCCGACACTCCCAGCGCCCAGCGGCCGCTAACGCCGCTAACGCCAACGTTCGCTTCAATCTCCTAGGCGGAGCGAAAAGCGGACTTCAAATACGAGTACGATATATTCATAACGGCCGATCGAAAACACGAAGCTAAGTTAACGGCGTTGTCCACCCTTAGGCAGTAGATTTAAGCCAACATAAGTGCTACGTGCCGGGCTTGGATCGAGGACTGTAACACCGTCGCCGACGAGTTAAGGGAGCTGCGTTTTCAGGCGGCGCCCATTAACTACGCCGAAACTTAAGCAGTAACTAAAGATTATCATTAGATCCAGATGATCTTAAAATTAATAAAGGTCGAGGATTAGTTAAATTAACGGGATAAAGTCTTATATAATCCTTAACGACTAAACTTACTTAACGTCGCCGGCGACTACCTTGTAAGGGACTTTCTTAAGGCGGTGAGACCTTATAACCTATTATTTACTTAAACTTAGTTTAATACTTTAAATATAGCGTAATTAACCGCTTAACTATTTAATATCGATAGCTTTGATATTACTTAAATCTTCCGGAGCTAACTGTTATGAGGCTGGCGCCCAGGTTAAGAATCCGGTCCGAGCTCTCGGCGCGGACCAGCTCTCGGAATACGGTGGCACGGCCCAGCTCCCGGGAATGCGGAAGGCCCAGGGAAGCGCACGCTAGTTAACGTGCACGCTAGCTAGCGTGCGGATGATGCACACCGCTCCCACAGGCGCGGGCCGCCGGCACACTGCTCGTGAGCGTGCGGAAGCCGCACGCATTAAGACGGGATTCCCAGACTTATACATTTCGCTTTCTCTTTCCTTCTCCATAGAACGTTAATCCATCACATCGACTAGCACCTGTGCCCACTGTGCTGGAATCGTTACATTACGTTCTATCTTCATTTAACATGCATAAGGAAGTGCGTAATGGGTAAAAGTCCCTCCCCTTTAATTGAGCAATAATAACGGGACCAAACACCGGAGATGCGGCCTCCACGGCGGGGACCGCAGCCGCGGAAGCTACGCAACTGGCAGCATGGAAGACAGTAGAAGCAGCGGCTGGCCTGATGATACGTAATACCACCTTCCTACAGATGCTGATAGACCAGGTCACTGTCCGAGCCCTTACGCGCCAGGTCGGGTTCGGGGCTACCTTGCTCCAGACTATGGCTGAATAGGCCGCAGATAGTATGGCGAACTTAAGCACTAAGCGTAAGGCTATGCACTGGCTAGCGTAGGACGGCGAGGACTTATCCTTCTACTTTTACTTAAACTAACTCATCTTTAAGTATAACGTCGACAGCCCTGCGGGCTACATCGGCGCAGATAGGGTCACGTAGTATGAAGTCCTGCAGATACTGCCCGCAGATAAGAAAAAGCGGATTGAGACGTACTGGACCTTTAGCAGCTTAAAGGGAAAGTTTAACTCGCGAGAACTATTCCGGCAGCTTACGCACACCTTTAGAACCGTTTACGTAAAGAAGGGAGCGTAGGACTCGTTACGGGGGCTCGTATAAGAGGACGGTGAGCCGCTTAAGGACTTCCTCTTAGAGTTCGAGGATGTACTCGATAAAGCCGGAGGTAGCAGCTAGGACAATGAATCCCGCCTCACCTAGCTATAAAGCTCACTCTTAAAGTCACTCACTAGGCAGTTGATCTTAGTCACTATGCCGACGAACTACTTTAACTACCTCCACCACCTTTAAGAGATCGCTTAAAAGTATGAACAGACGTAAGAGTTCAGAACCTTTAACAAGCGTTAGCGCCGGAGCCTTAGCCGCTTTAACAGCAAGACCGGAGGAAGCGCCGCACTACCCGCCACTCCCCCGGCGCCGCTAGCTAAACCCAGCGGGGAACCAGCTCGTAACCGGGACGGAGACGTTATCATAGCTACCGGCCGCACGCAGTATAAGGGACATTATAACTTAAGAGGCGGCTCACGCTAACAACCTCGGAACGATCCCGACATGCGGCGCCGAGTAAAATAGGTGACGGAAGAAGAAAGGCGCCAACGCAGGGAGAACGAGCTGTGCCTACGGTGCGGGGACAGCACTTATAGGGTCGCAGGATGCCCACATGCCCCGGCTATTAACCTTGCAGGAGGGGTGCGGGTGCAGACCACATGCATAGGCCCAGTTTTAAAAGATAAAGAGGATCTCCCCGCGCAGGGAAAAGAGTAGCTCCGGCGCAGAGTTAGGCCCCGGAGCAGGAAGCGTTAGAAGCAGTAAAGGAGTTTAAGAGATGAATGAAAATAAGCCTTACGTTAATACCAGTCATTATTAATAATACTAACTTATATTCCTCCCTCGTCGACGAAGGTTGTTAATGTTACGCTGCAATCAGTAAAGAGGTCGCCGAAGATTTAAACCTCCCGGTAATACTTATCGCGCCGCGAAAGCTTATAAGAGCCTCGGGCGTAATAAAAGGAGCGGTGATTTAAGGAATCGCTTATTTTACTGTAAAAGTAAGAGGGCATATATAATTAGTTTACGTATATATAGTCCCGCTGCTAAAATACTTAGTTATTTTAAGGAAATTATAGCTAATAGATAATTAAGCTTACTTAGTCCTATATAAAGAACGACTTTAATATAAGAAGGCGTAAGTATAAGTGCGGTATAAAGGGATAAAGATAAAATTTACGCGAATAAAAGAAATTAAAAGCGTAATAAAAGTTATAACGACGAAGTTCGTAAATACAGTAAAGGACATCCGTATTAAGGAAGGAGAGGCAATAGCTAAGGTTATAATATTTATAGTTAGTCTTAAGGATATAGAAAAAGCACTGGCCTTAAAGAAGGAGAAAATAGATAACGAGCTACGTGCTTTAATTCCTCCGTAGTTTTACGACTTACTCTCACTGTTTAAGAAGCGGGAAGCAGACAGGCTTAATCCTTATAAGTTAAGCGTAAATTACACGATGGAAATTAAAAAAGGCCTGAATAGTAAGGAGTTGCCCCTCCCCTTTAGCGCGCTATATAATATATTAAGAGAGGAGCTTTTAATCTTAAAGAAAACCTTAAAGAATTTATTAAAAAAAGGGTTTATTTAAGTAAGTAGCTTAAAAGCGGCTGCCCTGGTCCTATTCGCACGGAAACCGGGGGGAGGATTATGGTTCTATATCGACTATAAAGCGTTAAACGTTATTACGAAGCCGGATTAATACCCCTTACCACTTATAAGGGAGATGCTTTATAACCTTAAAGGCGTTAAGTGGTTTACGAAAGTCGACGTAATATAGGCTTTTTATAAGATCCACATTACGGAAGGAGAAGAGTATAAAACAGCCTTTAAAACCCGTTACGGACTGTTCGAATAAATAATAACCCCTTTCGGACTACGCGGGGCCCCGGCGACATTTTAACGATATATTAACATAGTATTACGGGAATATCTTAATAACTTTACTTTTATATATATAAATGACGTTATTATCTACTCGAGCGGCATTAAGGAAGACTACCTTTTAAAGGTGTGGAAGGTGTTAAAGCGACTTAATAAGCACGGGCTATACTTAAACCTTAATAAGTGCGAATTCGCGAAGAAGAAGGTTAAATACTTAAGCTTCATTATTTACGTAGGCGTAAGTATTTAAGCGGACTTAAAAAAGATCCACGTAATCCTTAACTAGGCCGCGCTAATGTCGTAAAAAGGCGTAAGGAGCTTCTTAAGATTCGCGAACTTTTAATATATATTTATCCCCGAGTTCTCCATAATTACTGAACCATTAACTATATTAACGAGTAAGAACGCCGCGTTTAAATAAGAAGGCGAATAATAAAAAGCATTTTAACTGCTTAAGTCACTGTTTATACACGCCTTAATCCTTACTGAGTGGGACTTTAAGAGAGTTATGTTCTTAAAAGCGAATTATAATAGTTACGCCCTCGGGGGCACTTTAACGTAAGAGGTAAACGGTTAAAAGCATATAGTAACGTTCCACTCTTAAAAGCTTAACTTAACGGAATGAAACTACTTAATCCATAATAAAGAGATGCTCGCTATTATACACTGCCTCGAGCAATGGTTTACGGAGCTCCGTAGTTATAAGAGCTTCATTATCCTTATAAATTACCATAACCTTAAATACTTTATAATTAAGCAGCGGCTCTTAAAGCGGTAAGCGCAGTAAGTAAAATACCTCTCGCGTTTTAACTTCCGGATTTAGTACTGCCCTAGAAAAGAGGCTATGGTACTGGATGCCCTCTCGTGGAGGGATTAAGATCGTCTTATAAATGAAGATGGTAAGGCTCGTAACCTTTAACTTATACTAAAAGAGGCTTTACGCGATTATATCCGAGTGTCTGTAATGAGAGGAGAGGAGGCGCGTGACGAAATGCATAGAATACAGGTTTTTAATAATCCGGATTTACAGCAGCTTTAAGTAAGAACCTTAAAAAAAGACTCACTTTATTAAAGCATTTACCGCGCTATAAAAGAAGGGGCACGTAGCTTAAACGTAAGGCTATAGCTAAAAGTACAGATCACCGAGTATAACATTAATTAAAAGGGTTATTTAACTTACTAATAAAGGATTTAGGTCTTAAAGGCACCTATAGCAATAAAAGCAGCGGCGAAAGAAGGACCCTTATAATATAAAGCGCTAAATGAACTAAGGGCGCGCTTAGTTTAACGGATCTACGATGCGTTTATAATAAGCTACTTAAGTTAAGAAGGCATAATATTTATAGTGTTACGAGATTCTTATTAACCGCTCTTATAATAGCATGTAAGAAGGTTCTTTTATAACTATAATGTTTATAGCCGCATTAAAATATAGCGTGAATATAAGCGGGGCTTATTAAAACCCTTACTTATCCTTAATTAGTTTCACCGAGAGATTTAAATAAACTTTATAACAGACCTCCCCTTAATGAATGAGAATCGTTATTTATAAGTAATAAAGGACCGCTTTAATAAAGAAGTTATCCTCGAATTAATACTTATTATAAATATGGAAGCTTACATTAAGCGCTTCCTTTAATGCTTTATCCTCTTCCATTAGTGGCTAAGGGTAATTATTAGCGATAAAGGGCTAAACTGAATAGGCCGCTTTTAACAGCACTTTTATAAGCTACTATAAATTAACTAAAAATTAAGCACCGCTTACTATGCTTAGTTAAACAGTGGACCGAAGCGTATAAACTAAGAAGTTTAAATATACTTATAAGCCTTTATTAATTAAAACTAAAATAATTAAGATAAGTAGTGCTTAGCAGTGTAAATAATGATAAATAGTAAGGTAAATACCTTTATTAACATATCTCTTTTCTTTATTATGCATGGCTATAAACCCGCATTAATAATACCAGTCTTAATAGAAGTGTTAATAAAAGAGTACTTAATAAGGACACTCGAGGTAAGAGCGAGAGCATTTATAAATAAGCTATAATACATTACGGACCTATATTAAGCCTCGATAATAATGGTAGCATAAGACTAAGAACGGTTCGTTAACTAATCCCGTACCTTAGCGAAATGATTTAAGGTTAAGGATAAGGTGTAGCTAGATCTTAAGAATTATAACACTATGCGGCTTAAGAAGAAGTTAGACTGGCTGCATATTAAGTACATGGTCGTTAAGGTGTTAAAACCACACGTTATAAAGCTATTTAAACTACTTAATAACGTATATAATAAGTTCCACGTCGACCTCTTGCGTAGAGTAGTGGAAGACCCCTTATATAGCTAAGAGTGAATGAACTCGTAGCCCTTAGCGCTGCAGGTCGACGGAGAGGAACAGTTCTTTATAAATAAGATCCTTTACGCCCGCATTAAGAGGGTCAGGAGGGGAGGACGCCGTAAAGTCCTTATATAATAAACTGGTTATTAAAACTTATCTTAACACCTACTTAACGACTTTATAAACATAGAAGCCTTAACAGCGTTTAAAGGAAAGTATAAGCCTGCACTATATAATAAGGGTCCGCGTTAAGAGTTTAGCGTATAAGAGAAGCAGTTATAAGTAAAGTCACCTGGAACGATGTAAAAGAAAAAACACGTTAGATTTACAGACTTAAAGAGGTCCACGCACATAAGCGCGGGACCCGAAAATTAAGCGTCAGGGTTCTCGGAGCCACCCCTAGACCTATTATCATCGTTATCATCCTCCCCATCCTCCTTACTCTCCTCCCCCTCCTTATTATCCTCGTCGTCATCATTAGCCAGCCGCTTCTCGAGGGTGGTGACCCGCGCCTTAAGGGCAGCCAGCGGGCCAGCTGAAGCATAACAGACCGTAACACCTATAAAAGAAGAGGCGCTAACGCTAAAGGCGCTAAATGCCGGGACGATAATCATAAAGAGAGTAGCGGATGCACTGAACCTATTAATACTAAATAGGATGCCGCGTTAGAGTAAGAGGGTACGTATGAAGAAATAAGGCTAGCCTTAGCTAAGGCCCGAAGGCCGCGATATACTCCGTAAGCAGAGCGGAGGACTTTATGCACCTGCTTCCCCTCTTTCTCCTCCCCTGTCTTATGGGCGGCATTTTAAGCGCGCCGGGTAGACAAGACAACCGGGGGGGCGAGCTAAGCGCGGCCCAAGACAAAATAACTGAAGCAGGTGCCATACTCATTATCGGCGCTCTCGCCGCGGCCCACGCAAATTTTGCCACGGTCCACGTAGTGGAAGCAAGAATGCTAGCGGCGAGAGCCGCGCATAGCCACCTTCTTCTTATTTTTCACACGTTAATATTCACTGCACAGCTAAGAGGAGAGCAGACATATAGGGGATAGGCTGCCCTTACGCGCCCACTTAAGGGGAGGCGGCGTCGGCGGCGACGGCGGGCAGGGAGCTAAGATAGTAGTAGGAGGCATCTTATCATTATGATTATACTACGTAATTATTAATACGGCAAGCGCAGTAAGGCGAGGGGAGGGAGCATCTTATAGATGCATCGTTGTTTATGGTTAAAGAGTGGGAAACCTGTGAGCGCTGTGGCACGGTTAATTAACAGCACAGGGAGGGGCGTAGCCGTCTTTATGGCAATGGAGCTGAACAGGGAGAGGGGCGCTAATGTTATAAGGCTACCGCCCAGGTTAAGAATTCAGTCCGAGCTCTCGGCGCGGACTAGCTCTCGGAATACGGCGGCACGGCCCAGCTCCCGGGAATGCGGAAGGCCCAGGGAAGCGCACGCTAGTTAACGTGCACGCTGGCTAGCGTGTAGATGATGCACACCGCTCCCACGGGCGCGGGCCGCCGGCACACCGCTCGTGAGCATGCGGAAGTTACACGCATTAAGACGGAATTCCCAGACTTATACATTTCACTTTCTCTTTCCTTCTCTATAAAACGTCAATCTATCACATTGACCAGCACCTGTGCCTATTGTGCTGGAACCATTACACTAACTTCAATAAATACGGACTATTAAAGAGGTTAACCGAGCTACATTCGCCATCTTTTAAGGCCGTAAGCCACTCGGGAAAGAGAGCTTAAGAGTAAAGGCTAGCTTAAGAGTTAACGACTCCCGGACTAAGCCGTTTAGCGGACGCATGCTAAAGTATTTTTACGGTTAAAAATACTAATATAAAGATAGTTATTACGTAGTAAAATCATTAAGGCTTAAAGGCTAAGCCCTTAATTTAATGATTATAGTTAAAATGTAAAAGATAAAATAAAATAATTTTAAAATTAAGCGTAAATTTAAATGAATTCAGGAGTAAGTATTAATACTGTCAGAAAGTACGGGGCAAGACCGGAGTTTCCAACATGAGCACGGAGGTTCCGGGTACGCAAGACCCACCGAAGGATCTGTCAGAAAAGAG
>MU853963.1:0-57083 GCA_033297225.1 Diplogelasinospora grovesii | reverse complement strand
TAGTAGGGAATTGAAGTACTTCGTAACTCTGGATTTTAATTGGATGCATCCGTGTCGTGCACGGACATGGTGCATTCCTGACAGTTAATGGGATAAGATGTCTTATTAACGTGTTATTACAGGCGGATAACTGCCTTTTTTAAAACTTAGTACAGTATGTTTTATAAAGTAGTATGCCTTATTTTAGCTGCTGTATAGGATTTTAGAAGGCAGCCTAGGTGTTCAGATATTTTGCAGTTCGGCGTTTTTTGTCCACCACTTGCCAGGTACCTAACTCTTTCCGATTTGAATACGAAGAGGATTCTCAGTAATTCTTTGGAAACTTAATCACAATCCACATTTTTTAACAATCGGAGCTAACACGACGCTGACCGGTCTGACATTGGATCAGTGCATTGCGAACCGTTGTGGAGCCTCCGCCTCCAGTTCTTCTCCATGGCGCCACTCAAGCAGCGATCACAGTGAAAATGTGGTTGAGGTTTGACATCAAAAATTACGACCGGAACGGCCCCGAAGGACAACTCAAGACGGTCAGCTCCACGATGTGCAATGCAGGCTCCCCGTCCTGGCGCACCCGCTTCTTGATCTGAGTGCGCCCAATCAAGGTAAGTATGAAGAAAAAAAGAGGAAAGGAAAGAAGGTCACAAGAGCCCGCGAAATTTTATACCCACGAATTGCGATCTATGCGCGACTGCAAATTTCGGCTGCTGTTGCACCGTGCCGGGTACAGTAAATGTGAAGAGAATAGAGATGTACACACAGTACATAGCAAGCGCGTGAAGGGTTGGAATGTTCTCACGCGTAACGCCTACATAGCACCCCAACGGGAAGCCCTAGCGCTTCAGTTCGGATTAGCGTAGGTTGCTGGTACTCCAGGCCCGAGTTAAACCCAGTCTGAACGACCGAGGTACCTCTACCTCCGTAGGCACCCGTCTTTGACTGCAGGCTGCGACAAGCGGTTGTATCCAATCATCGAACACATTCTCAGCTGCTATCGCAGACTGAATTTTCAGTTCGGTTTCATTGCGTTTCAGAACACTTCGGCTGAGCCCTCGTCGCTTTTGCTTTGTGGTAGCGTTGGGGTCAACCTGCATAAGGCCTTGTCGCGACTTCCTGCCCGCGTCAGGAACATGATAGTTTCTAGGGGCCGTAGCTTCTCGACGTTTTTAAACGCTATCATAAGTTAGCCAGCAATGGGGCTTTGAGGACTACGTAGTGCCTAATAATAGCCACGCGACTGATTTCGTACCAAGAAAGACCCGTGACCATTGTCTGCTACGAACAATGTTGTTATACTCCAACGCCCCTTTCAAACGGCCTCATTCATGAATTGGCCTGACTAAGTATCGATTTAGGAGAGATGTGAATGTAACTGTTTTACACCGTAGTGTATTCATCCTAGCACTGGCATTAATTACTCGTACTTAGGCTGTCCATTTCCACGCTTTTTGAGACAACTAGTATCTGTGAGTCTGCATTTTCGTGGAGAAATCAAGCAGACAACAAACAAATAATTAAATGAACCAAGCACCTGAATAATTTTCTGAACCAAGCAACGCCATTACGTCCTCCAGGTATTACCGACCTATGCATGGGTGCAGCGCATTCACACAATAGCAACGTATCATCACTATATTCCTGTATGAATAGGGGCGGCTACCTAAACAACTACTCCTCCAGGCGTCCGTGTTGTTGCACAAGTAGCTCTTTGAGCTCGTGCTCGAGCACATATTCCTATCCAAACACCTACTCGAACGGTAACGCGCAGGCATATTCACTCCAGAACCAGACTAATACGTTCTCGAGCATGCACACCCGCGGCAATAGCGATAATCGATCAAGCGGGTCTGTAAGTGGCATGTCACTCGGACCAACAGGTTCTCCAGTCTTGACAGGCATCGGGCTTTACAGCAAAACGCCGACCACCGGCTTACCGACATTGAACTCGGGCATGCCGCAGATCAGCTATACAGAAGCCAACGGCTTCCTGGGACAAGACATAGCTTACGAAACAGCCCCGACGCGCATGTCTGAGCATCCGTCATATAAACCTCGGAACATAAGTTCCGGCACGGCCCTGCCACAAGGCTTTGTGACTACAGGCATGAATACTCATTTCACAACAGCTGTACCGGGAAGCAATCTTGGACCCTTAGACTATACTAGCTCTGGCTTGAACAGAGTCAGCAATTCACACCCGGGCTATAGACAAGTCAGATATTATTAAATGTGCATTTCGTGTTGAAGATCCCCCGCGAAGGTCATCTAGAGGCTAGCCTCGAGACTATCTGGACATACTTCCAGGGCGGGTTAGCGCTGACTCAAACCCTGGCTGGGTTCTTAGAAACTATTCCTCACGAAGGAGCATTGTACTCCGGTAGCTAGAGATCGAGGTTTGGTTTAGTGGCATAGGTCGATAGAATACATACATCCCAAGACGCCGTTCATGTACTCCTGTAAATGACAACGCAGTATGGCGAAATGGTATCATATAGCTCCAAACAAGCCGCAGCCAGCATCGCCACTGTAGCAACTAATCACTCCCCAAATCCGGCGGACTTCCCTTCGTGTCTTTGGCCGCTCCCTTCTCCCGCTCCTCGAGCGCGCCCGGTTCGGTAGGGTCAACGCCCAGTCGCATGGCCTCAGCAACCTCAGCCGCGGGGCCGGTAAACCAGCGACGTGCCCAGAGAACCCACGAGAGAATGGCTCCGACGCCGATGATGCCGACCGCGACAACCGTGTAGTTAAGCGTCTCGCTGGTGACCGGATTCGCCGTCGGTAGGCAGAACACGACCGTGATGCAGGCAATCCAGGCGCAGGCCACGGCAGCGATGGGACGCGAGAAGCCTTTGAGGTTGAAGGGCCCTTTCATCACGGTGAACGAGCGGTGCCATATGAGGCCGATGAGGATGGGTAGCCCGTAGCTGATGTAGAGACCAATGGTTGCGATGGAAGTGGCAGCGGCGAATGCGACTGAGGAGCCGAGGGATGGCAGAGCTAGTATGAAAGAGAGAGTAGCGGCTAGCCAGACAGCGCGGATGGGAGAGCGAAAGCGCTGGTCGACTTTGTGGAAAAAGGGGTGCTGGGCAAAATTGTCAGTATCCGCGCAAAGGTGCACTCCGTGGTCGGAGGATGAACTCACGATGCCGCCGTCCCGGGCAAAAGCGAACATCATCCGACTGTTGCTCGTCATGCTAAAGAGGCCACAATGCCACACGCAAACTTTGCGGTGGGATCTCCGGGTCAGATGCTTCGTGTTCCGCTACTAGTGGACAGCGACGACGACCACTTACCCATGATCAGAGAGAACATGACCAGCGCCCCGTCTTCGCCAGCAATATCGACAAAGATCTGCAACACGGGCTGGCCGTATGGACTGTTGATGGTATTGCCAAAGTCCTGGATGGAGAACAGGAACGCCATTAGCACAAAGAAACCAAACAATGCGCTGAAGCCGACGCTGGAGACAACACCGATCGGCGCGCTCCAGCTGGCCTTCTTCGTCTCTTCGCTCAGATGGGCGCTGGCATCAAAACCTGAGTTGTATATGTGAGCATGCCGCTGGCGTTGCGGACCCACGTCGACGATCGAAAACGCTGACCTGTAAGCGTGTACTGGCTCAAGAGCGCACCACACAACGCGACGTATGCAGGACTTGCCCGCTCGCTCCATCCTTCGCCCTCAGGGCCGGTGCCGTCGTTAAAGGTACCGAACACGAAGGACGCGGGCTGATGGGTTGGGGCTTTGGCGAGCACGGCGATGCAGAGTGCTGTGACTCCGGCGCTGTGCAGGACGATCGATACATTGTTCAGGTACCGGAGGATGTGTACACCAAATGTGTTCACGAGCGCATGCGATATCAGAATGGCAGCGTAGATGCCAATCGTCTTAGCCGGCGTCGGGATGTAGTCCGGGTTCTTGACAGTGGCAGCCGTGGAAACCAGACCAGCGAGACCGAATGAGATGCCCGTTGTGACAGCGACCTAGCATTGCGGTTCAGTACGCGGGGCCCAAAGATATGTCAAGGCGCAAGATGAGGCAGGGAGCATCTACCTGACCAAGCAGATTGAACCATCCTGTGACCCACGCGGCAAACGGCGACCACCGAGGCGGCGCCAGCATGGCTGACCAGAAATATGGACCTCCACTCGTGGGGATTGCAGACACAATCTCTGCCATCGCAATCGCGACGAGGATGGTGAAGAAAGAGACGATGATCCAGCCCACTGACATGACTGCGCTGCTGTTAGCAGTCGAGAAATCCGAGCTCCAACCGGAAGCGAATTGCCTCCACATACCGCTGGGGCCTCCGGTGTTCAGTCCATAGGAGAACAGGGTGGTGAGCCCGGTGATGACGCTCTATCATCGCGGAATGTTAGCTCCATTGGCAGCAGTCATTGCGAGCCCATCTGAGGTAGGTACAGGCACTCACAATGATAGAGAACGAGACGCCGAAGTTATGCGCGAGCCCCCAATCACGCTTCAATTCCTGCTTGTAACCGAACTGCGCCAGCCGGTCTTCATCCTGCTCCTCGACACGGTTTGACGTCCGGCGCTCTATGGCGGGTTCGTCTGAACCCATGTTGTTGGCCTCAATTGAGCTGCTCTGCAGACTGTAGTAACCCGGCTTTCCTGGAAAGCTACGTCACTTGACAAAGCGGGTGGCACGCGAGCAAGTAAGCTTGGGAGAGATTTACAACGCAGACGGCTGGAAGTTGATGCTATTCATGCGGCCTCGCGAGAGCAGCTTAAGGTAAGGGGTGAGAATGAGAGGTGGGCTTCAGGAGGAAACTAGAACTGTGCATCATGAGGTCGAGCTTATCTGCGCTGAGTGTCAGGCGCGTTGAAGCTGCTCGACCAAGAAGGGCAGCTCCCCCGCCCCATGATAAGTTGACCCGAGCTACTCGGACCCCTCTCAACAACTTTGGCTGGCAGGTCCCTTGTACAGGCAAGATTATCGGCACTACCGGGCAGACGGCGCCGATTGCATTACGCTGCAGAAACTGAAGGGAGGCATGGTGGACAGCGAACGAAAGCAAGCTCCGGGTGGCTCTTGGCTGCTTGTTAGCATAAGCTAGTATAGTTTGGAGCGATAAGGGTTCCAGAGAAGTGCGAAGCAGCACCTGAAGCCCAGTCGCGTGGGTAGATTGTGACAAGAGTTCTGCGTCGGAGGCAGCTCACTTTGGGAAGAAAGTCCAGCAGGTTGTAGTGGGGAAGGGTTGGTGCGGAGAAGATAGGAGATAAGACTGTCATTGGATGCTCCGATGATGTTGACTTTCACAAATGAGACCAGGCACCACCACCGTTTCCCTTAGCCTCGAGCTAACCTGATGCTTGATGGCATGCGGGGGCAGGCGTCGGGACTGATGCCGTTTTTCACAAAGTCTCACCCACGAAAGAGTTCCACAATCATCACCGAGTGCGACTGTACATTGAAGCTGGCAGCCTAAGGTAGTTTGTAGCACTGAATCGAACACTCTAAAAAAAAGGCATTGATACATGGATATGTCCCCAGCACCATCCCTTTCATACTGCATGAGCTTCAGGTCCGCTACTCAGCCTTCACCCTTGCCTGATACATACCATGGCATGCTCCTTCCCCAGAACAAGTCCTTCTGACCAGATTGCGCGACCCCGATGACACCGTGAGGCCGGAGAGGAAAGGAGCTGCTCTTTGTCGAGCCCGAGAATTCGAAGAGTTTGAGGCTAATGTTTGCACTCCCTGGCCAGCGCACGGCAGTACGACCGGACGGAGTTCTTGGGGATGTATGGCGCGTAGTTTCGCATCCACCAGGAAGCAAAGGCCGTTGACCCACGGGTCTGGACCATGATCTCTCCCTCACCCTCCTCACTAAAACCGAGCTTCTCCATGACCCAGTAGCCCTGCATCAGCGCAAAGACACCGGCCGCAGCGATGGCAATGAATCCTTCTACGGACTTGGGATGGCGACGTGGAAAGGCAAACCTCTCGTCCGCAATATCGGTTGCCTTGTCAAGTGCATCGCACATGGCGTCGTTCATGCGGGAGCGACCGTCCTCGACACATTCGGCCAGACCGTCGAGGACCTCTTCGACAAGATCGCGCGACCACCCCTCATTACCCACCGCAGCCCGAATGCGCCGCTGCAGCTCCTCGTCGTTACGTTCGGCGCGTCGGAGCAGGCGGACCACCTCATCGCCAATGTCCTCGACGGTGCGCGGCGACGTGCCGTACGTCATGTGATCAGAGGTGTATTGGGTGTCAAGGTTAAGGGGCATTTTCTCGTCAATGAGCTCGGTGTACCCCTCGCCACGGCCCCGAGGGCGGAACCCCCCGAGGATGCACTGCAGCATTGAGCGGATGACCTCCATTATGTGCCGGCTTTGTTTTGATGTTTGAACGGCTAAGGTTGGCAGCTAAGATCGAGATGCGACGGAGAGTGCAAGGCGAACAGGTGAGACAATTTGTATCCAGAGTATGACCGCTGTGGTTGGGGAAAAAAGAAACGAAAAGAAGGATGGAATGTGTGCCTGGGCTCGTTATATATCGCCCATTTCCCTCCCTTATTTGCCATAACCCCGCTGTCAAGGCTTCGCCTCGTATCACTCCAAAAAGAGCACGAGGCTGTGAGGCAGGCATGTCGTGGCAGGCCTTATCCGCTCGCACCCGTGAGACTGTATTGGAAGGCATTCGCCCAGTTTGTGGTCTGCGCCGCCGACCGGCGGCCGACCGACCGGTTGTTGGCCCCAAATCTTCAGTCACTGTGTTGCATGCCCTCCTGGGTCCAATCACCTAAAGGCCTTCCGACCTACTTTTCATATTCCCCAGTCTGTGTGTATGTCGCGGGGCGCACTTCGTCAGTCTCAGACGAATTGGGTGGAGAGACCAGACTGATGGCCCATTGGCGACTCAAGAGTTGACCATGAGCAAACCCACGAAGACCTGTCGATCTTTTTGCTTCGCGTGCCCAGGTTTGTGCCTAGCCACCGGCCGCCCGTCAATGGACCCGAAGGAATGTATCTCCATTCATGCGCTACCTACCTAAACCGTAGGCAGATAGCGATTGCTGGAAGCTTCGCCACCATGTCGACCAGCAATCAACAGCCCTGAGCCTCATGCGATTGGAAATACAACCCCAGGCTTCGATGTACGTACTTGTAGTATAACCATGAAGTCGTCCAGTCAATACTGCGGCTGGGTAGTCGTGATCTCAGTCACTATACCACGACCACTAGCAAAACGCGGGTCCTAGTGAAACGAAGCAATCCACCTTGCGTTGCTCAATCACCGTTAGCCCACCCAAGAATGGCATAGGTGACAGGCGGTGCGGGAGATTTCCTGTGCAATATGATCCAGAGATCCAGAGCATGGGAAACCGCACCGCTTGAAGCGATGGTCTATCGGGATAAGTTGGGTCTGTGTGATGGGTGGTCGAGCTGGTCAGTTGATCACTAGAGTGCACCTTGGGGAATCGATTTTAGCTTTCGACTCTGTGAAGATTAGGAACCCTCCTAACTAACTTGCGTGACGGGCTCTGCCGCTGCTGGATTGTGGCAAAAAAAGATCTTGCGCAGTTTGCTACAGAAGCCATATCACCAGACCCCCTTTGGGCGGTCCGACCGCAACCACTTTGGCATAAGCGACCGCGGTCGACTTTGCGGGAGGCGGAGAGAGAAAAGAGCGGCAACAGTGCCAAGTCGTAGGAGAGAGCTCTGCGACTGTAAGAACAGGCCCCGGCTAGGCTGGAGGAAATTGAACGTGCGGGCGCAATTGCGAAATTGTGTTAGGTGGTGCCGGATGCATGGAGATTTTGCCAAGCAAGTTCGCTTATAGATAACAAGGTGATGTACGTCGGCACACCCTTCCATGGATATTAATTGCTCATGTATTCATTGACGAAAGTCTAAGGGTATCAGTCTATCCCATCATCTGTATGGCCATGGACCAAAAGAGCTGGCATCAGGTGAGCTAGTATGCCACTAATGCCTGAGTCCCAAGCAGAACTCCGGTACTTAGTCGTCTGGTGTGCCCGGCCGACTGCCCTTATACAACACCGTCCGCTGCCGACTGTCCTCTTCCTGATCCTCTTTACCAAATTTGGTCATGCTAAACTCAGGCACGCGTCTCGACAGAGGCCGAAGAAGACCTGTCGGATTCTGCTTGTTCCGGCGTCTCTTCTCATTGTCGCGCTCCTCGGCAGCGAGAGCCCTCTCCGCATCGTCGTCCAGACAAGTGCCCTCGATGCTGAGATAACCGTAGTTACCCGCGAGCCCGACGTCGAAGTTCTTGATGCGAAACCGTAGCTTCCCGCTCACTTTCCGTCCACGCTCATTGATCCAGTAACCAGTTGTGTGCATTTGCTCCACAACTTGCAGCTCCTCGCCATCCAGTGCATCCTCCTCGTCTTCTTGCCCTTGCTCCTGCTCCCCCTCGTTCCAGTCGGGCGAGGGGAGCGAGCTGGATCCATCTCTAGTCCCTTTCTTGGCTAGATCGACCCATTTCCAACCCTTTGGCAGCCGTCTCGCCTCAATGCTGGCATTGAACTTATTCCAACACACCACGCCAACGTGCCCTTCGCTCTGTAGTTGCACGACCCCCTCCATCCAGCTCCCTCGTGATGGAACGAACAGCCGAGCGTCGAAGGTCAGCCAACCGAAACCAACCGCATACTCATCAACCGAATGGAGCAAGGCCGGGGTCTGGTCGGTTGGTGGGTTCTTCGGATTAGCCCTGGCTGGTTGCTCGGACAGGTTCAGATTGGAGTAGCCGAGTAGGACACCGCGAAGCATGGGCGAATAATGGTTGAGAAGAGGGTCCAGATGTTGCGCAGCGATGTTGGTAAGCGGCTTATCAAAACCAACGGGGAAGAAAGGCACGTAGAGCGAGATGGTCTGTGTGAAAAGGGGAAAGCTTGGATCGGTCGGGAGATCCGCCGTTTCTTGTGTACTCGCAGGAACAACGCGTTTTTCGGAGTCTGAGACCTCTGGGCTGACGGCGCGCTTTTTCTTTTCTTTGGATGATTCCTTGCTCTTACGCTTCTTCTTCGGCTCCTGCTCCTGTTGTTCGGGTTGTGATGCAACAATCTCACTGTCGACCTCAATGGCACCTTTCTCCAACTTCGTTTGCCGCGCACTGTCCTTCTTAGGCTTCTTGATTTTCTGATGTTTCGCATTGCCGTCATGCTCTATCACAGCTTCCCCTGGAGGGTCGACGTCCATCGCATCCACCTGGTCCTGCTCGGAATGTTTCTTGTTCTTTGCCTTCTTTCGCTCTTGCTTCGACTCATTTTCCGTTTCCTGCAGAAACGGTATAAGTACGGACAACTTTTTACGGCATATAGAACAACGCGGAAGCGACTTACTTCTAGCTTAACCTTCTTTGATTTCTTCCTCGGCTCCTCTGATGCAGACTGTTCCATGCCTGGGACATCCGTAGCTTCTTGCTTCTGGTGCTTCTTTTTTGTCTTCTTCGAGGATTGCTCCTCGGCGTTCACCGAATCAATCGGTTCAGTGGCCGCCTCGTTAGGATGCCGACTTTCGCTCTTCGACTTCTTGTGTTTCCTGGGGCTGTCTTCAACCGCAGCGCCCTCATCCTCTTCTCGGGCGCGCTTTTTCTCCCTCTTGTGCTTCTTCTCTTGTTTGTAACTGCTTACTGGGACCGCACATGGCGAGCCATCAGTGAGAGCGGAAGACATCGCGCGATCCAGAATGTCGTGATTTGGTGAAGCCGGGTGTCTACTTCTCACTTGAAACTCAGGCCGAATTGAAAGAACAAAAAAAATCGTCGGCATTGCCTGCCGGGAATTGGTGGGGCAGAAACTGTCTTAGTTGGGTACCAGTACAAGTAGCCAGGCGGCGGCGGACCGAAAGCGGGTTGACACCTGCCCCTTGAAAGTAGACCGGCACTACCGGGCAACGGTCCCCCCCCCGTCACCCAATCTCCAAGTCTCTAAGAAAAGGTGACTTTACCTAGTATATTTCATGCGTACCCAAAAGGCCCAGTTTTTGCCCTGTACTGTGCTTAGTTATTATTGTAGGCCTCTTCCTAGGTATTACGCTCGCCAAATCGCAACTTGGGACGACTGAGCAATCTGATAGGGAGATAAGTACTTCACCATTGGGTTCGATCATTTTACCGACCCTACTTAAAGGGCTTGATGTATGACTTGATGTTTGGCATTGTCTGATAGTCTCACTCTTCATTAAGTGTGTGTGAGAGCAAGTCATTTATTCGGCAGTGAAACAAGTGCTACCGGTACTCTGATAATAAGTGGGTGATAACAAAAAGTAGACCCGGGCAGTTACTGGTCAATCGCTAACAGCGGTGTTAGTAGCGGCCAAGTTGGCTTTCAGGGCACTGTTATTAGTGATTGACCGTAATTAATTGCTCGGGTCTACGTAGTACCGTAGTACTTTTTTGTCAAGCACTTTGAGTGCCTTTGCATGTGGAACCACTCGTGCTCCATTAGTTACTTCCACGGACTAACAGATCGGCAATCGGGCAGGCTCGCACCAACTGAACGGTTCCTACCACTTCCGGAAGCGGTGTTCGTCGACGCGCAAGGCTCGGTTCTTTACGGTTAAGCCTCGTCATAGGCCAAGTGGCACAAAATAGGCAACCCAGAATCCTTTCATTATTTCTATGCGACTGAACTGCTGGGATTCCTGCAAATACATGGTGTTCCATTGTGATGGATGCGAAGGAGCCCGGCGGACTCGGCAATCGTCGGGCGGGGCAGTCGGCATATGTGAGGGGCAGCCCTCCCGGATCGGCTTCAGCGAAACCCCACTGATCCTGTGGGTGACGTGCTGTACAGAAAGGATATAAGTTGAGGTCTTATCCCGATATTGGAATCGCAGCTCATGAGCACAAATGCGACCGGACATATAAAAACCAATTGATACGAAGTACCCCGTTGAAGTCCAAAATATGACGTTCACACCAGCCAAGATCCTCATCTTTGGCGGCACCGGCACAATCGGGCAGTACATCACGGCATCTCTGCTACGTGCCAAACCAGCGTTCCAGCAACTGGCGCTGTTCACTTCTGCAAATACGGCAAACACCAAGACCGCGCTCCTGGACAAGTGGAAAGCCGAAGGGTTGTCCGTCATCGTCGGTGACATCACGAACGAGTCCGATGTCGCAGCGGCTTACAACGGCGTTGACACGGTCATCTCAGCCGTAGGACGCGGCGTGCTGCAGCATCAAATTGACCTGCTACGACTGGCCGAGGCCTCCGGGAGTGTACAGTGGTTTCTGCCGTCCGAGTACGGCACCGACATTGAGCACAATGCTAAAAGCCCCAACGAGAAGCCGCACCAGCTCAAGCTGAAAGTGCGCAAGTTCATCCGCGAGAACCTGAAACGCGTCCAAGTGACCTATGTAGTCACCGGTCCATACTTTGACATGTGGCTCGATCCGATCCCCGGGGCCGAGGCTGCTGGCGGCTTTGCTGCCGACAGGAAGGAAGCGTATGTCATCGATGAGGGCGAGGGCAAGGTCGGATTCTGCACCATGTGGGAGTAAGTGATGGCTTCCCCAGAGCAACGCGAGTGACTCAATGCTGATTCAGATCATAGTGTCGGCAAATTCGTCGCGGCAACATTGCGACATCCAGAGCAATCGTTTGGCAAGGCGCTTAAGGTGCAATCCTTTATTGTGACCCCCAATCAAGTATTGGCCGAGTACGAGAAACAGACAGGTTCCAGATGGAGGGTCGTCAAGACGCCGCTTGATGACATACGAGCGCTCGAGGCAAAGTTCTGGGAAGAAGGAAACCCCAAGGCGACCGGCATTACGCTGCGGAGGATTTGGGCTGAGGGGGGAACTTTGTATTCGAAGAACGATAACGAAGTTTTGGGATTGAAGCCCGAAGACCTTGATCCGCTTGAGCTCGGCGTCAAGAGATCACTCAATGGCGGGTGGAAGAGGGATACGTTTTAGCCAGTGGAGCAAAGCTTCGTCAGCGACAGAAGTTAGTTGAGCAGGGACAGAGAAAGGCGCTCCTGTGCATTCAGACGCTGGGAGTGCAAAGGGAAGTAAGATGGGATCGTATGATCTAACACTGCCTATTTCTTGAACGTGCTTTCCCTTCATATTTTTGCCGTCCGCTACTTACCTCTACTCCGTGCATCACCAGTACTCGTGATCGGGCTAGAGCGAACAGGAGGAAACGCCTGCCTTCCAGGGAGTGCGGGGTGGACTCGTTGAATTGAATGAGCCGGTATTTACATAGCTGTGACTATAAGCGGAGGTCATTCCTGGTATAACGATAACCAATACATAGTATATGCGTTAAAAGGAAGTATGCCGGTCTGAGCACAGGTGCGCAAGGTCACGGCCGTAGCCCCACGCCTTCTGTTGATAGCTGAGATCCCTCTGCCATGTGAACTTCTGCCCTTATACTCTGTGCAAACAATAGTCCCATATTCACAGACGTCTTCCTATCGCATCTTTCAGCGTACCAGCATTCGTTTTACATAGCATCGTCAATTCATCGCTACTCGCGATGGCGTCAAGCTTTCGTGATGTCACGCCGTACCTGTTGATTCTCTTGGCCATTGCTACGCTTGGCCCTCTTCAATTTGGCTACCACCTGGTAATTCAGCCGTTCCCGACAGCGTGCTCCACCACTTCTGACGAGATCAACTGTGCTAACAGCTATCTTTACCAGGCCGAACTCAATGCTCCAGAGGATGTCCTCACCTGCCAGAAGAAGTCGGTTACGAGGCTCGGAAAGATAGTGTCGCTGGTGACGTCGTCGACCTCCAAAGTCGGACCCTCCACCACGCTCGCCGATTGTATTCCGATGTCCCGCTCCTCTTTCGCCATGATCTCTGCCATCTTCACCGTGGGCGGCCTTGTCGGCGCCCTAACTGCCGGACCGTTTACTTCAGCTCGCGGCCGCCGGCCCTCGATGCAAATGACTGCGGCGTTCTACTTGGTGGGTTCTGCCGTTGAATCGGTCGCCTCGTCGGTCCCGATTATGGCATTCGGCCGCCTCCTCACCGGCGTTGGCGCTGGCGCTAGCACGGTTATCGTACCACTGTACATCAGCGAAGTGGCTCCACCGAGCCAGCGCGGCTTCTTCGGTTCTTTCACGCAGATCAGCATCAACCTTGGCATTCTCTTCAGCCAGACCCTGGGATACTTCCTGAGCCACGACAGTGCCTGGCGCTGGATTCTCGGTGCTGGCGTCATGACTGCTGGCGCGCAGGCTCTCGGTCTTCTCATCGTCCCCGAGAGCCCGGCGTGGACAGCTTGTTCCAAGGGCGATGTTGACAGCGCTCGCCGCGTGTTGCATCGGATTCGCGGACGGCACGTCAACATTGACGAAGAGGTCGAGGCTTGGGGAGAAGCCGATGGCAAACTGCCGGGTGAAGAGGAGAGCCTTCTTGCCAGCGAAGGTGGCGCATCGACGGATCCCACACTCGTCTCGCCACGACCCATTTCAGCCAAGGCTGACAGAGCTCATCTGGGCTTCACACAGGTCGTCCGTGACCCGCTGTACCGGCCGGCCATCATTGCTGTCGTCGGTATCATGTTCGCCCAGCAACTCTGTGGCATCAACTCTATTGTCATGTATTCTGTGTCGCTACTCAGAGATCTCCTTCCGATCAGTTCCGCGTTGCTAACCATCATCATCTCCGTGATCAACCTCGGCACTACCATGGCTGCGTCACCCCTGCCGGACAAGCTGGGCCGAAAGACGTGCCTGCTTGCTTCCATCATTGGCCAAGGCACAAGCTCTCTGGTCCTAGCGCTCTCCATCATGTTTGAGGTGAAGATCTTGTCCGCGATCGCTGTGCTATTTTTCGTTGCTCTCTTCGCTGTCGGCCTAGGCCCAGTGCCCTTCATCATGGCGTCAGAGCTGGTCGGTCCGGAAGCCGTCGGGGCGACGCAATCGTGGGCTCTGGGTGCCAGCTACGTTGCAACTTTCCTCGTCGCCTACCTGTTTCCCATCGTCAATGAAGCCCTCAACTCGGCGCTCGGAGGTGCGGGTTGGGTGTACTATATCTTTGCCGGGTTTGCACTGTTGTGGGCTTTGTTTGTGATTCGGAATGTTCCCGAGACCAAGGGCAGGAAGGACGCCGATGAGGTCTGGGGCCGGGTAAGGCGTACTGATTGACGTGGATGTGCGAGAGTATTGGGTTGATCCGGCAACGGATCACATGGCAGCTTTGTACTTGTACATTGTTTCTCGTTTCCTACCCTAGGTTCCTATCATGTCTTCTTGAACATTTGCTTATTACGGACCATTTGTTCAAGCAGTCCCATCCCGGCTTTCACGCCGTCGATGATGAACACTTCGTTTCCTTGCTCCGGGCCGTACTTCTCGATTGCTGCGCAGCGAATGATCTCTTCAAGCCCTGCCATCGCTGCGCAGCCCATGACCACACACTCGACCGCGCCCAATCCCAACAGTCTGGTTGTGGCCTGTTTCAGCTTCTCCCTGATTATGGCCGGATCGACGCCACCATGGAAATCTCCTGCATCGAGGCCTGTGGACTCTACACCAGCAAACCTGTCATTTATGGACCTAGGATCCACCCCCAAAAACGTGTTGACTCCCTGTGTCAGGTGAGTCTCCCAGAATTTGCCCGTCGTTACAATCCCCCACTTTCGCGGGGGGACAGTGTTCAGCGGAGGCGTGCTGAGCAGTGACATGGACGCCAGAATGCTGGCTTCGAAGACGCCCGTTACGGCTAGCTTGCCCCGGCTGCCGTGTAGTTCAGCAAGCTTCTCGACCAGAGGATGGACGCTAAAGCAGGCTACAAGTACCGCATCATATTGTTGTAAGATGCCCGAGCTTGTCAGGTTTCGATACACAACATCGCAACTCCTGATGACGTCCTGGCCATCGTTGATACTGGCTGGGCTTTCAGGGGGTGCCGTATAGGTGTAAATCTCAGTGGACTAGGCTCTCGTTAGTGACCAGCGCGGTGAGAAGATTGGAGAGTTGGTGCGTCAAAATGACACACTTCTGAAAGCTTCATGCTACTTATAGCTTCCTCCATACCGTGTGTCATGGCGGCCGATGAGTTCGGATTCACCACCAGGATCCTGGTGGATCTCCTGAGAAAGTTCGTCGTCATGGCGAGAGATCGCTTGCACGGCAATGGAATGACAGTAGCCCCCCTACCGAGACGTTAAAGAGGCTCTGGAATGTTTCATGCGAAACTTTGGGTTTGTGACGAGGGGCGAATGCCTTGTTGATTCCAGTGCGGGGTATCACGTGCAAGGACCACCCCAGCCACAGCTCCGCTGACGACTGCCATGCTGCACTACCAGCCTCAACCCCACCATCAACACCGTCCCCCTTCTGACGATAACAGGCTGGCATTACTTGCCTAGCTTCATCGCTCACACAGCCCTCAACTCGCCTTTCCATTTCCTTAATAATACGCACGGAGTAGCTAGCACTACGCAAAATGGCCGCTCCACCACCCATAGGTATCGTAGACGCTCAAGTTCCTGGATGAATGCAAGCACCTCCGACAGCAATTAGCTGACCTCCTTCGCCCTTGTAGTCCTCGATGGCGGCACCGGCTTTCTCAAGGTCGGCTATGCCGCGCAAAACTTTCCCGAATTTCAGTACCCATCCATCGTCGGTCGGCCAATCCTGCGAACCGAAGAGAAGGGCGACAACGACCTGGTCATCAAGGACATTATGTGCGGAGATGAGGCGGCTGCAGCGCGCACCATGCTCCAGATCAGCTATCCCATGGAAAACGGAATCGTGAAGAAGTGGGATGATATGCAGCACCTGTGGGACTACACTTTCTTTGAGAAGATGAAGATCGACCCGCGCGGCCGCAAGATCCTCCTCACCGAGCCGCCCATGAACCCGCTCAAGAACCGCGAGCAGATGTGCGAGGTCATGTTTGACCGCTACGGATTTGGTGGTGTGTATGTGGCAATTCAGGCGGTTCTGGCGCTGTATGCGCAGGGTGAGTCACGATCTACACACACAAAGGGCGACGATTGCCAGTGGACGATGTCGGACACAGCTGACGCTTATATCTTCTCGTGCAGGTCTGAGCTCTGGCGTGGTTGTTGATTCTGGCGACGGTGTAACGCACATTGTGCCTGTATACGAGTCCGTCGTTCTCAACCACCTGACTCGGCGGCTGGACGTGGCCGGCCGCGATGTCACACGCAATCTCATCGCCCTTTTGCTGCGCAGAGGTTACGCTTTGAACCGCACGGCTGACTTCGAGACGGTGCGCCAAATCAAGGAGAAGCTGTGCTACGTTTCCTATGACTTGGAGCTGGACAAGCGGCTAAGCGAGGACACGACGGTGTTGGTAGAAAGCTACACGTTGCCAGATGGACGGGTCATCCGGGTGGGCTCAGAACGGTTCGAAGCCCCCGAGTGCTTGTTCCAGCCGCATCTCGTCGACTGTGAACAGCCGGGCATTGCCGAGTTCCTCTTCAACACGATCCAAGCCGCCGATGTCGACGTCCGCTCCTCGCTCTTCAAGGCCATCGTCCTTTCAGGAGGCAGCAGCATGTACCCGGGTCTTCCCTCACGCCTGGAAAAAGAACTCAAACAACTGTGGCTTACAAGGGTGCTTGGTGGAAATCCGGAGCGGCTGAGCAAGTTCAAGGTTAGGATAGAAGATCCACCGCGGAGAAGACACATGGTTTTCCTGGGTGGTGCAGTGCTGGCAAACATCATGGCAGATAACGAGAGCATGTGGATTACGAAGCAGGAGTGGGAGGAACAAGGCGCTAGGGTGCTAGAGAAGCTGGGTCCCAGATGAGGCGGAGGGCAGGAGGCCTTTGGTTCGTTATTTTAGAGGCAAGCCAAAAGTGAACTGAGATTAGCGCTCGGCGTAGCGTTTGGTGTCGTGGCCCAGTCTTACTTGCTCCTTGGCCGTGATAAGAACACACAGCGGAAAGGTCATTCGGATCGGTCTGAGGCTTCCGAGTCGGGGTCATTGACATCTTCCGAGTTCAATTAGCGCAGTTGCATCAGCGTTCTACCTGGCTAGGCAAGTATCGCAGCCGGGTCGCGGTGTCTTTCAGTTAGTGCAATAGGACCGAAGACTCGGTCGGTACTGAGCGAATTGTACAGGCCAGTTAAGAAGCTCGACCCGAGCATCTGGCACGAGTGTCTCAGCCACATCTTTCAGCCACAATAGGTTCCACAACTTTTCCAACTCCGCTTTTTCACACTTCGTCGTAAGCTCGTAGCGAGCTTCTGTTCTTCGCGATCCTGTCATACACATTGTGCGGATACAAGCCACTTGCTTCTTCCTGTCTTGCAGTTCATCGTATATTTGCACCATCGTAGCCCCTAAATCCTGTCATCATCCTTTATACTCCAATCACCACTCCGTGGCTGCGTCCCTTACTGCGAGCACATTCGCCTCTTCAAGCCACATATCTGTACTCGCCCGTTAGAAGCGTTGCAGGTGGCACCGACGATGGCCACGAGTTGTCATCGCTAACTCCGCTCTTTGGGCTGGCCGGTGCCACAATCCGTTCTCCACCCTGGGCTATTTTGGGGGCGGATCTTTCGGCTCCTCTTCTTCGGATCTAGGGCGTGCTGATTAGCTCACTCGTCTCATTCCCGTCCCTGCCTCTTGCCAAGAGTTGCCTCTTGCCTTCCATGAGCCTCACGAACCCACCGTCAGCCACTTCCGGTCCCGGGTCAGTCTCAACAGCAAGGACCCAGACCCTTAAGAGAAGTGTGCAGGCTGCATTTGAAGGTACGAATCAGATCTCTACTTTTTCGCTCCGCAAGTGTGCTCTGAGGCTATGATCACCCGAAAGTCCGGGCTTTCCTCATGCGTGCTTTAAATCCACTGCTTGTCAGCGACGTGCCTTTGTCGTGAGCTTCATTTCCCCGCAATGGCTACTCTTTTGGATTATCATGGACCAGCAAGTTCCGGCGTCTCATCTCCGGCAGTTTGCCCTTGGATCAACCACGAGGGCAAGCGGCGTCACATTCCCCGTGTCAGGCACAATCCAACACCCATCCAACCTCATGCAACGGGCCCTGATTGCCGGGCAAGCTGATGCGAGACGAAGTGGCGCGATGAACGGAACGAGGTCTTCGAGAGTTGAAGCCAGCGCTCAACCCAGAGCTTGTCAGTAGCTCTGCCGACTCTCGGACGCCATCAAGGCCGAAGCTAATGCTTTCCCTAGATCCAGCAGACCGCGGCATCGGGCCCATTGGCTATCAGAGCAAAGTGCGGGTGATCGACAAGTATAAGGTCATCGGCTTCATCAGCAGTGGTACCTATGGCCGCGTCTACAAGGCTCTCGGCCGTCAAGGGCAGACGGGCGAGTTTGCCATCAAAAAGTTCAAGCCCGATAAAGAAGGCGAACAGATAGCCTACACGGGCATCTCACAGTCGGCGGTCCGCGAAATGGCGCTCTGCTCTGAGCTCAACCACGCCAATGTGATCAAGTTGATTGAGATTATCCTGGAGGACAAGTGCATCTTCATGGTCTTCGAATACGCCGAGCACGACTTGCTACAGATCATTCACCACCACACGCAACAGCCTCGCCACCCCATCCCGCCAACCACCATAAAAAGCATCATGTTTCAGCTGCTCAATGGCTGTCAGTATCTACACACGAACTGGGTGCTTCACCGAGACCTGAAACCCGCCAACATCATGGTGACGTCGGCTGGAGAGGTCAAGATCGGAGACCTCGGCCTGGCCCGTCTGTTCCAGAAACCACTGCATAGTCTCTTCAGCGGCGACAAGGTCGTTGTGACTATATGGTATCGCGCGCCAGAGTTGCTGTTAGGCAGCAGGCATTACACGCCAGCGATCGACATGTGGGCTGTGGGCTGCATCTTTGCCGAGTTGCTGTCCTTGAGACCGATCTTTAAGGGGGAAGAGGCCAAGATGGACAGCAAGAAGACGGTTCCGTTCCAGCGTAACCAGATGCAGAAGATTGCCGACGTGATGGGTTTGCCGACCAAGGAGCGATGGCCTCTCCTCACGAGCATGCCCGAGTATAGTCAGTTGGCGACGATTTCGCCGCCGCTTAGCACGCCTCACCACAGTCACCACCATCAAAATCACCATTATGGCCACCACCAAGCGCAGCGGCAAGCGGCTGGAGGCAGCCTTCTGGAGAAGTGGTATTACAACACGATCAACCAGAACGCCGGGGGATCCGGTTCAACAACTGGGGCAATATCGCTGCAAAGTCTGGGGCCCGAGGGTTATAAACTCTTGGCGGGACTACTCGAGTATGACCCGGAGAAGCGCTTGACGGCGGCGGCGGCGCTACAGCATCCTTTCTTCAGCACGGGAGATAAGATGAGTGCAAACTGCTTCGAGGGCCTCAAGATGGAATACCCGCACCGAAGAGTCAGCCAGGACGATAACGATATCAGGACCAGTTCATTGCCCGGAACAAAACGAAGCGGGCTGCCGGATGATTCCCTCATGCCGCCCAGGAAGCGGATCAAAGATGGCTAGGTACCAAATCCGCTCTACGCGCTGTGGGCCCAGGAAGGCGTGCCGTATCCGTATAGTTTTTTTTTAGACCATGTGTGCATGTAGCTTTGTGTCATTGCAGCCAGCGTTTTGTGGATAATACCACATTTGGCGGCGCTGTTAGCCACCCCTCTACCCACACCCCACGTCCAACCAGCTAGCAGTGGCAGCATGTACGTAACATCGAACGCCACGAACAAACCGTCGTCCCCTAAGTTGAGCAACTAATTTGAATGGCTATCCCTCAGAGCGATCAGCTGTCATCCAAATACTCCCAATAGTGAAGACAACAGCTATCACCCTTCACATCAAGGATAGGAGGCTGAGTTCCGAGGTAGCATACCATCCGAGTTGTCACACTGTTGGTAACCAAAAACATTAGGATAAAAATAAGAGACACCATATGGGTAAATTCAATATATCTCTTTCGACATCTCGATTGCTTCTTCAACTCCTCGCCGATTTCTCATTCTGGGTATCCCTCCACGAAGCTAATAAAAAGATGAGAGACTAAATACATAAGGTGGTACTATTAAAACGACAAGATACTGAAAGTCCTCCAAACTGGCGAGCATGGGTGAAGCCAACAACAAATGGCTGATAGAGAAACCACCGATTCCATCCAGCTTCACGACCACCGGGGTGTTCCACCTCCTACTATCTCAGCATTAATATGATTCATCGCGTGATGCTCAGCTTGAACATACTCTGCCGTAAAGCTCCTCCACTCTTGCAAACGGCCGAACGCGAACCCCATTTAACTCTCTCGCAGAGTCTATCGATTATCACTTCCCACCCCTCTGCCAAGAAACGAATGTTGGCGAGAAATGCCGATACATCGCCCCCTCAACTAGGGTTTATTTCGTAGCTGCCGGAGTTTGAGTCTTGGCTTGATCGGCCAGCCATCGGAGACCTTGGTCGAGACCCTCGCCGCTCGTCGCGCAACTCGGCTGAACGTTCCATATCTTGTCTTTTAGCTTGGAGAGCTCTAGTCTTTGGGTGATTTCCGTAGGTTTCATGGCTGGTTCATGCGCGAGACCCATTAGCAATCAGGGAGAAACCACAGAGAGAAATGGCGAGAAAGTAAAATAGACACCAGAGCAGTAGAGAAGGGGGCAAGGAAACATACCGTTGGCAAGATCCTGCTTGTTCGCAAATACCAGCAGCAGGCAATCCTTCATTTCGCGATCGTTAATAATACGATGCAGTTCATTCTTTGCTTCGTCAATCCGTGCCCTGTCCGCTGAATCGACGACAAAGATAAGACCCTGGGTGCCTGTCACAAGAAGGGCCATGTTAGCATCGCCTGTTCGTCATGTCAAGCTGGACCAACAAAGTAACGCACCGCTGTAGTAATGCCTCCACAGTGGCCGGATCTTGTCCTGCCCACCAACATCCCACACGTTGAACTTGATGTTCTTGACAGTCACCGTCTCGACGTTGAACCCGACAGTCGGGATCGTCGTGACGTCCTGGCCTATCTTGAGCGAGTATAGGATCGTCGTCTTGCCCGCCGCGTCAAGCCCCAACATCAGCAGCCGCATCTCCTTCGATCCGAAGATGCTGCCGAAGAACCTGGATGCGACATTCCCCATCCTAGCTGTCCTTTCCCGTGCTTTCTTGGAAGATTTGCGCGTTCGAAGTTTTGCAGAATGTTTGCAATGTTCCCGATAGACAAGGCGCAACGCGGTAGCGGTAGCGGTAGTGGCGGGTGTTGTCTTCCGACTTCGAATGGGAATGCACTATCCGGATTCGCGCTGTCGCCCTTTGTAACGCGTGGGAAGAGTCTCCAATGTGATTCTGATCCCTCGTGTGCACCGCGCGTTGATCAAATGCGGTTGCGAAAGGCCAGCAGTGGATTGGAGGGGGGAGGAAGTCGCAGCGAGGCAGGAGGCAGGAGATAGAATGGCGGCGCAGCAGCGGCTGGTCTGGTCGAAAGATACAATGTCAGTAAGCGCGATTGCATGTGAATGTTGAATTCGGCAACAGGCTATTATGGCGAAGGCGGACAAACAGCAAATGTAACCGTATCAGAGACTCCGTCGCGAAGCGTACCTTATGCCGAGAGAGCGGTGAGGCGTGTGGGTTTCAACAACAGACAGTTCGTTGCCGGAGAACCCCTTACGTTATTTTGCGGAGTGCACCTGAGTAGTGGAAACCGCATCCGAGACAGCACGTTCGAGCTCAGGAGGCTCCACGCCGAGAATTTGCTACCCCTGGCTACATTGACCAATGGGCCTGTTAGCGAGCGCACGTACCAGCTTTCAAGCAAGAATGACCACATGCCACGTGCATGCGTAGCGGGCAAGCGATGTGAAAAATAATAGCCCTGGGCAGTTACCGGTCGATCGCTAACAGTGCCCTATGTGCCACTACGGGCACCGCCATACAGGGCACTGTTAGCGATCGACCGGTAACTGCCCAGGGCTATTATTTTTCACATCTTGGCAGGCAGGCATGCGCCTGCCTGTCGGCCCCGTGATCACCAGACGAGTCAGGTAGGTGTGTCCCCGGCTACGAGAGATACATTACAGTACGATACGATATTGATAAGGAACATCCGGAAAGTCTTATGGATGCATATAACGAGCTCGTCATGACAATGGTCGCACAAATCGTTCTCGGTGGTCTTTTCTGCGTAAGCATACATGCTCTAATCTTATTTAGTGATAAAGGTGTATCTACACCGGACAACGCATGCATGCGCTGCCAAACGCCGCTAGGTTCATACAAAATTCCATATACAAAGTAAGCATATTGACACAAGTAACCCAAATAATCCACTTGCCGTTGTCGTTCCTGGCAGTCGTAGTCCAGAAAAAAGGAATATCAAACTTGTTAAAACCCCCCGGACATGCCTAAGCAGGACGTTACTGCTATTCCAAGCCATGTTTCGTCCATTTGAACTCCACGTGAAGCCCCAGCGCCACCATCATAGTCAACTTCTATACTCGACCACATACCGCCTATCCACAAGCTGAAGCGTCACACTGTTCTCTTCTCCTTCGAACCTTAAGCTGACTCTCCCTGTGGCTGCATCTGTCCCAATCACCTCGGCCTTGTAGAACGTGGTGCTATCGGGATAGAGCGCCAGCACTATTTTCCCCCTCTCGAGTTCTTGCAGATCTGCCCCAGCCGCCGGGATTGGAATCATACTGGCAGCACTGGTGCGGTACTCGACGCGCTGATCAGCCGGCAAGTCGGGATCGGCATCCTGTACCTTGTATCTCCGCGACTTGCCCTCGCCAAGCACATGGACTACGCGCCCCAGCATCCAATCTGTGTTCTCGGTGGCGGTCGTCGGCTTCGGCTTGAATACCACGTCCTGGCCCCTGAAGAACGCCACCTTGGCCCGCTGAGATGCACTTGCTCCTCCGGCAGATTCGGGCGGAACGCTATCACCCTTGCCCGGTGTGTCACGATCGCCACCACGAGGGGGGACGCTGTCCCGGTTTCCCGAGCGGTCACTGCCGCCGCCGGTACTGCCTCCAAGCTTACGGGTGTGACCACCAATGGGCGATGGCACAGGTGAGTCGACACCGCCGTCGAAGTCATATACGGATGAGTGATCGCGGTCTCGCTCACGCTCACGCTCCCGCTCACGCTCCCGTTCCCGGTCCCGGTCTCTGTCCTTGTCTCGGACGCCTACTCCACGGGCGGACGTTGACCTCGCCGAGCTGGATAGCAGTCCGCTGGGTCTTTCTCGCCCAGAGAGGCCTGCAGCACCAGCTACTTGGGCTTCTGCCTCGTCCCTCGCCTTGACACAAGCTCGAAGGACTGTGACATGCTCAATAAGAGCTTCAATCTGCTGCTTCGATAGATCGGACCCTTTAACCCCGACCCGAAGCAAACCGTCCAGCTTCTGCTCTTCGGTGGCCAGATCGATACTCTCCTTGTTCTTGGCGATGTAGTTGTCCTGAGCTACTATAGCCCGGAGCGAATCGTTGCTGTTGTTAACACCATCTAGCATGATGCGAATGTCGTCCTTGATCTGGCTCCACAGCGCAGCCTCCTCGGCGCCTTGCGTGCTACCACTGTTGCGGTTGGGGCCGCGGCCAGTGCGATTGCGCGAGGACATGCCCGTGAGGAAGGGGGAGACGAGCTCTCGGGCACGTCTCTGCTCTGATGGGCCCAGTCGTTTGGAGGGACAGACGTCCGCTCCGAGCAGAACGTCAGGATGGTCGCAGCGGTGTGAGGATAATACGGCGCCGGACATAGGATTTCGTTGTCGCTGTCGCTCAGAGAACCCGTGCACGATGTTGTTGTTTCCTTTAATATAAACCTATCTCAGAGATCGCTTTATTTGCCCACCCTCCCCTGCCTCGTTCGCACGTGTCGGGCTTGATCTTCCCACACCAGTGGCTTCGCGTAGCAACCAAGGCGCCGTATCCGCAGAGTCGGCAGAATCGGACACCACCAGGTCCAACTGCTCCGCGTCTTCGTGATCCCCTGCTGAACTAAGAATGTAAGCTATAGCCTCCATCTAAGTAAGAGCGCGCTGGACCAGGAAGGTTGCGACTTTCGAAAACTAGCGATTGAAGAACCAGGCGCGCCGACAAGCTTCCCTTTCAGTGAACAACTTGAGCACTGGGGTGCATCAGCTTGGAGAAGGCTTACTTTGAACAATAGGTAGATAATCTGAGATGAAGGCAACTACATCTTATCCTTTAGTGCGGGACGAGGAAATCATCGCTGCATTATCATGTTAGTAAAGGTGCCCGCTCCTTGAAGCTTCCAGTCTTACCTCAATTGCCCTGCTCAACGTTCGACTGACTTGTAGCGGCAGGATTTGGGCGGTCAACGACACGACTAAGAACCGGGGAACCTATTGTCTGGAGCACAAGCCCACTGCAAAGTACCTCATTACCTACCCCGCCTGGGCCGACACATTGTCGCATCCCCCAACGGGATTGGTAGCTCCCAAACTAGCCAATCTCCATGTCATGTAAAATGAGGGGTCCAACTGTAAGCTCCACGAGTGCCTCACTAAAGAGCTTCCCTAGAATAGAACCTCGAGACCGTCACAAACTGTCTGCACTTAACCTATCGAGTGTTTACTAGAAGCTTTTTTCTCGCGCAGAACCATTTCACGATGCAAGTTCCTCTAATTCGACTCCAGTGTGGAGTCAATTCCTACGACTGGGGAAAGAAGGGCCAGACATCGGCGGCAGCAAAGTTCGCGGCCGCAACTCCATCCTCGGGCTTCTCAATACAAGATGACCGCCCGTACGCCGAGGCAAGACAAATGAGCAACATCCGCCATCGCTGAGGACTTCTGCTGACAATGGCGCCGCAGTTGTGGATGGGGACTCACCCCTCCAACCCCTCCAAAGACCTGACCACTGGGCGGACCCTGCTTGATCTCGTCGAAGACAACCAAGCCCTCCTCTCTCCCTCCGTAGCAGCTCGGTACGGCAAGAAATTGCCCTTCTTATTCAAGGTCCTGTCGATAAACAAGGCGCTGTCGATCCAAGCACACCCGAACAAGAAGCTCGCCGAGCAGCTGCACGCCAGAGATCCCAAGAACTATCCTGACGACAACCACAAACCCGAGATGGCCATTGCCATCACTCCTTTCGAGGGGCTCTGCGGATTCAGGCCTCTTGCCGAGATCGCGCATTTCCTGGAGACAGTACCAGCACTGCGCCAGCTTGTGGGAGAGGATAACGCGAGAGGATTCATTGCCACGGTCAAGGACACTGCCGGCAGCGATTCGGAGGAGGCTACATCGCGGAACAAAAGGGCCCTGCAAGCAGTCTTTGGGGCACTCATGTCATCCTCCGAGGCAGACATGACGGCTGCCACCAAGACACTGGTTGAGTCGGCCTCAAGTGCTGGGGCCGACTTTGCTGGCGGCGGTGTTGCTGCGACGCCGGGTTCTGTTCTTGCCGAGCTGGTGACCCGTCTGCACGGACAATTCGGCCCGGACTACGGCCTCTTTGTCCTCTTCTTTCTCAACTACGTCACCCTGCAACCAGGCGAGGCTCTGTTTCTGCGCGCCGACGACATTCACGCCTACGTAAGCGGCGATATCGTTGAATGCATGGCAAGCAGCGACAACGTGGTGCGGGCAGGACTGACCCCCAAGTTCAAGGATGTCGATACGCTGGTCAGCATGTTGACGTACAACTATGCGCCCATTGACGAGCAAAAGATGCATCCCGGTGAGTATCCCTATGTGACGCTGAACCGAGCCGCCTACAGCTCTGGCTCTGCCGTTGCACTGTATGATCCTCCCATCGATGAGTTCAGCGTCGTGCGGACGTTGCTCAGAGGGGCCGGCTCGAAGGCTACGTTTGATCCGCTGGACGGGCCGAGCATCATCATCTGCACATCTGGGAAAGGAAAGATTTCGGTAGGTCCGACGGTACAGGAGTTCAAAGAAGGCTATGTCTTTTTCGTCGGCGCGACGGCGGAATGCGTCTTGGAGTCAGAGGGTGGGGAGGATGACGAATTTATCACATTCAAGGCATTTTGTGAGGTCGAGGACCACAGCAATGGCGCCTGAGGGGGAATTCGCCCTGGATCCGTTTCCTTCGCGATACATGACCGCGGGCCTTGAAAGCTTAGGTACGATTCATGATTATAAAACGGCTTTGAAGATCAAGAGAGAACGAAAGACATAGTCGAGGCAGATTTGCCGGCCTTGTTGTGAAGAAGGCCAATGCAGGCGTACCACGCCTGTTGCGGTGAAACTCTGTTGCAACTTCTTACTGTAATGGACTCCCCCAAGCTTAATATCTAAGGGGCCAATTCGGACTATTGTCAGGGACGAGCTTCGCTTCTTTTTCTGCGTAGTATCAATATTAGTCCGCTAGGCACTGCGCGCCGGTTTTAATGGTACTGGGGAAGAGCGGTAGTCTACAGTTTACTTGAAGGAAGTATCTTACCTTAGGTAATAGAGGTACGCTTCGACAACACATTGGTCATTCTTGTCGACAACTCAGGTGCCTGAGTTATCTATATGAGATTATCAACCTGCTTTTTAACTCACCCCCCTGTTCTTGAACCTCTAGGCTCTGGTACCGGGCACAAGACTATATGACGACAGACTAACAGTGCCTGCATTGTTCGGTGAAGAAGTAGGAATATAAAGGCGCTCGTCTGTTTACCCGCTTGTCCGGACGCGAAAAGGATTTTATCCAAACCATTTGAGTACCAAGCACCAGTATCAATTGCGGTTCGGTCTTGGCGGCAACTGAAAATAGCAGCGGGCTGATATTGAGAATTCTGTTACCAGAATCTCACGGAGTCTGGCTCAAGGGGTTCGATAGGGGGGACTAAAAAAAACTCGGATGCTGTGGAACACGAGAGGAAGCAGGATATGTTGACCCGGCATCGCATTTCGGCATCGCACCGGCCTTCACCGACTGATGAAACCTTCATTATCTGGATTCATGTTCAATACTTCAGGTGAAAGGAGGAGGAAACCTTCAAGCAAAGCGGTATTTAATACATAACCACCTCACACAGGTGTAGGGCTTGGGACCTTGGCTTATTTACTCAGTGACTTGTTGACATTAATTAGTACCTGGTTGTACCGTCATGAATAGATTTAAGGCTTGACAGTTATTGCTACATGCCATGTATGTACGATGCTATAACCCATGCCTCCTGATTTGGCGGCATATAATCTTAACTTGTTATACCGCCGCTTCAGTAATACTCGACCACATTGATAAGCCACCCACAGTCGGATGCGTGGTAAGGAGTTAATTTGTGAACTTCAACAACCAGGGTCCTGGAAATTGCGCAGAGTGCAGACATCTTGGCCGGGGCGGTCTGGATCGAACATAACCATAGCACGCGTGGGTGAGATGAGTGCATATATACATACGTTGACTGTTCCGCTATCATCATCGCCGCCAGTGATCTCCCTTGATTCCTCCTCACATATCCAAAGGCTTCAACAAGACTGGTCTAAAGCAATTCGCACGCCATCATGGTCCAGCTGTTACTTCTTTTGCCACTCCTGGGAGGGGTTGCTGTCGCCCAGAAAAACGTAGGGGCTACAACGCAGAGTTTGTACGGCCAGTGTAAGTCGCCAGATACGAGATACCAGACAAACGCTCGCACATGTTGTCGCCAACTCCAGACTAAAGACCCTTCTCGCTCAGGTGGAGGTCAAACGTGGGCTGGTCCAGTGGCTTGCCCAACGGGTGCATACTGCAAAAATGACGGCAAGTACGTTATCCGTTATCCGCGTTTCTTAGCAAGTTACCAGGATAACCTTCGCACTTTTTCTTCCCTTCGTCATTTGTTCTCGAGGCTCATTTTCTTTTGGTGATCAACGGGCAACCTTCTCCATACCCGAACCTTCTGACGCATTCTACTGGCAGTCCATGGTACTCGCAATGTGTGGCTATCGACAGTGGCGATTCGCCTTTACCTGGCGCGAGCGTCATTCAGACAAGGACCCTGACGACCATTTTCAGCGTTGGAGGGCTGAATCCAACTACGGTATCGACTAGGATCACATATCTTACTCCCAAACCCACGACCACAGTGTCTATTACAACTATTACCCTGGTCCCGGATGAACCATGTACGGACGAGAACCACTGCTGAACACGGGATGGGACAGAAAAGGCTGGATAAGGGTAGTGCAGTGTTGTTTGAATGACTCGTGTAACCACTCGTGGTGTCTAATGATTGCCCATTGAGCTTTCTTTCGAGAAGGATTTTATAACATGATTGTACCTTATCTCGTTCTACATCTTGCACGTACAATTCAAGTTATGCGCGACACGGGGGACCCCTTGAAGAGGGAATTCAATTTATAGTAAAGCTCTCTGCTACTGCAAGACTCTTCCTTATCTGTTGTCGACTGAGTCTACGTGATGTCGTCCTGACCTCTTCGGCGACAAGTGTGAGTCGCGACAAGCTCCAAGAAATGATCCCAGATAACGTGTCAGTTTTCTGGAGCAGCTCAGAAAGTATTCTACTGGGAATCAGCCCATTGTCTACGTGGCGGCGGGCATTTGCGTTCGGGCGATAAACAGATAAGTACTCGTTGCCAAGATGCTGAGCCTCCCACGGGTGCCCGTCACGCATATTTGCCACCTATGTACTCGATCATTGCGGTAGTCTCTCTCTTTCTAAAAAGGTGTCGCTTTTGTGGGGGCCTTCTCTGCTTGATTAGCCCCAACCGCTATTATATGGCATTCCTCAGTTGACGGTAGCGACCACCGACAACTGACTCTTCAACAATGATGCATATCAAACGATTGAGGGATTGGATATGATACTCCACGCTTGATGGATCTGACGAGTACACAATCGAAGTCTAGATGCATGCATATCTCACGTGCCATTCATGATACCCCAAGAGTCCTGGGCGAGACGTGACAGGACGTGGCTGTTGGCAGTTGCCTACCTACCTTAGTGTACGTACCTGGGTAAGCAGCTAGCTGTGGCTAGCGTATTGTGTGGGGTGGTAATCTCGAAATCCCGTGCAAGGCATTCGTGATTCCCTTGATACGGATCGCCCATGTATTGAAAACGCCTGCGGTTACTATTTAGATGGTGGGTCCTGGGGTAATTAGTCTAACAAGCCATTGTCTTCGTTCAGATTGCGGATCTTGGAACATTCCTTTAGATTGTGGGTCTTGAAACACGTCGACCTGCAGTCGGTGTTAACCGCATCTCATCTGCCGATGCGGCATGCCCTGTGGATTTTCCGGACGCTCGCGCTAGGTACTGACCGTTTGATTCACTTGTCGCCAGATTACTCATGGTCCCATGGAACGTCAGGATTCTGCGTCACACTAGTGCCGTCATCGTTGCTTGTTTCTTGGCGAGCGAATCGTAGCCGAAACACACCAGCGGCCTTACCCTGACAGTCCGGATTGCGTATCCTAAAGCTGCGTACATAGATGCGGCAGTTCTCCTGCAGGCGATGGCTCACATTCAGGGTAGGTAAGCTACGAGGTACATACACAGGTAGTCACACGGGATAGTGTAAAATCTCCTCGTGCAAAGTCTCGCCATCTCCAAGCTGTGCGCCAACTGTGGACACCTGACACCGGGTATGAGTCGTTCGCAACGGCGCCGGTGCCTTCTGGCGGCCCGGGCCGGAGTTCTTTTGAGTTAGCCCTGGCGCAGTTTTGCGCCCAGGCTAGTTACTGTGCAGTTGCAGAGGAAGCAAGTTTCAACGTTTCCCGGTGAATGGCGGCAACTTCGACATTTTGATAGGTTGTCGTTGGTCGGTGACTAGGCCTTTTCCGGACTTCATCTCGCCAGCAACGCCACGTTGGTCAATGTCGTCCCCGGCAATTAAGTGTTAGGGTTGAGTCCCGGCGACCCCGAAAGAGTTCCGAGAACGCGTGTGTCCACAGTCTTCGATGGATAGACCGTTTCAGCGCCGTGACAGGAATGCGGAACAGGACGTGTTTGAGAAAGACATGATGGCGCCGGTCAGTGACTGCACCAGTCAGCCATCGATTCTCATGCGGCCTGAGCTTGAGCCTGAGCCTGAGTACAAGTGCCGTCCGTGGATCTCGCACGCGCTGGCCTCCGGAATCCCACAAAACCAGGCTCTCCCCAGAGATCGCTGCTACGTATCAATCAGGAGCACGATGCCAACAAAAAGCCAGCGAACTCAGAAATACCCCTGCCACTACAATTGACCATCAGGCACTGCAGTTGCAATTGCTCACGACCATCCCTGGGATCAAAACTATACAAAAACTGCTAAAACCCAGCCTGGCGCCTTTCGAGTGTCTGTAATAATTCCTTGAATTTTTCCTCATTTTCAGATGCTTGCTTGTGCTTCAATGGTGACGTCGAACTAATGCTCTTTTTGTGAGTTCTCTTTTTTTGTTGTTGGCATCGTAGGTACCGAGAGTCATGTCAGGCTTCTAGAAAACGTCCAGAAGCAAATTGTGGCTTCTGTTCATGCGGGTCAGACGAGCCACCAAACCGGAGGCTTCGTACCCCCACCCAACTGTCAGCAGCTCGCACGGATGTTGACTTTTCGACGATCTCATTTCAAGTCTCGTAAAGCTCTGTGGGTCTGAGATGGAAGGCAAGTTTCGGCATTCGAATCTTCGTGACATGAAGCCTCAGCACGTCATTGTTTGCACCTCGGGGAGAGGCCGCCTTATCGGTACACCTCGCACTGAGTACCTTTTTTTGGCCTTGGATGGATGTGCAGGCGTGCACTATGCGATGGTCCCCGCCAACAGCCGCAAACACATCCCAGAGTGTGCCAAGAACGCCTCGCCACACTAGCCGTGTCAACGAACGTTAATCTGACAGCGCAAAAAATAATAACCCTGGTACGCTACTGGAGCATTTCAGCGCTCAATGCTAACGCTGTAGGTACCAGATCTCAAAGTCGGACTTCCACAAACCTCGAGGGGAATGCCGGGTTTTTTTTTTTTTTTTCTCAGAGTGAGCTATCATCCATGACTTGCGCCTATCTGCTTGTGAAGTGAACGCGAGTGGTGCTTCGTTATCTGCAAAGGGACTCTTGTTGGACAGGAACCGAGCCTGTCTACTCGCTGGATCGTGCGATGTAATGTAATAACTCGGGTGTGTACATACATACATCCCTAAGTACGTACCTACAGTGTGGTATTGGTAATTAGAGAACGGTTGCCGGTCCCGGGGGCTAGCTACGCTAGGACATTTTGTAGCTTTGAGGCTCAACCCAGCTCACTTTTGAGCCCAAGCCACCCCGATGGGCGTCGTCCTGTTTTCAGACCTTCGCATTGAAACTACAAACAGCTGCGAAGGTGACCTGGCGGTCATCGATTTCAACCTTCGAGCTTGCTCATAATCTCATTCTCTTCTGCCGGTCTCCTCGCTAGAACACTTTTGTTCACATCTCAATGTCATTTCCCGACATTCACAATGTCGATGCACAGACACTGAGATGGATTCCTCGGAGATCGATCCCAATAATAATAGTACAGCAACTGAGGATGTCGCTTTTCTCCGCAAACTTCTCAGAAAGTACGGCCCCGAGGGCTTCGATGGGCTTGTTGAGCAAGCATCCTCCGACACAGGCCTCAGTCACTCTCTACCCCCTGCCTTTCTGACTCGTCTGGATCATGACTACTCACCGAGTTTACCTTCTACACCTACACTCGCATCAAGTGCCACATCCATCACCCAGAGCCTGCAATCCAGCGATCCTCATCTGGCAGACTGGTGCAGTCATGGGGGCAATTCAACCACAAGAAGCCGCCCCTGGCAAGACTCTAGCGGACCTTGGAATCAGTTTCATGCTCTTTCTAGTCTCTCGGACGGCTCATACTGCGGCGAAAGTCAGCTCTCACCGGCCTGCGACGCGTCGGTGGAGCAAATGACGGACCTATCTCTCCAGACAGGGTCGCGCGAGGGGCAAAGGGGCAAATACGAATGCCCTTTCTGTCTCGAATACGGCATCGTGAAGGGGACTACCAGGACTCAGGACTTATTGAGACACTTTCACAATTTCCATCAAGAAAACTCGCAGTGGATTTGCAAGATTGGGGGCGGATGCGGGTTGAGCTTCGAAGTCCGAGCAGCTTACGAGCGTCATACAAAAGAGGACCACGCCGGAGTCAAGGATCCGGATGCCAAGGTGAACCTCTGTCAACAGGTTGCATTCGCGTGCGGCTTTGAAAGCTGCCGGCAGGTGTTTGAATCCCCGACGGACGAAGAGGGCCCTGGCTGCGGCAAGGAGTACTTCAAGCATGTTCTTGACCACATAAAGCGCTCTAGAACCGACAGGTGGTCCTACTCGCGGCGAGTCCGCAATTTGCTTCACCAGACGCAGGTTCGGGAGCAATGGCGGATATTTCACGATGCGTTTAAGAAAGAGACGGGCCGTCAATTAGCTTGGGACCCGCAAAGCAGCGGCCTTCTGAGAAACCTACTGGAGTGCAGACATCTGGTTGATGTGCCTATGCTTTGCAGATACGCTGTGCTCCTGGGCTCAATCGTCGGCGCCCCACCGGTTCATCCCAACAACTTCATGCTCCCTCTGCTCGATACTTGTCGGGTCGGTTGTCACAGACCACAGGACGACCCGCGATTCAAGAAAACTGCTCACAGCTTCCAACAAACCACTCCAGACGGAGTTCCAGACGCGTTCCGCATCCCAAAAAAGCGCCGGGCACTGCCTTGCCAGCCATATATCCCTACGTTTTGCTCTGGCACACATCATCTAGAGCTTTCCAGTCCAGAAGCACCGCCACCTGAGGCACCGCATGAACTGGAGCCATTTACACGACACACTAGTTTTCAGCTTGGCTTTGCTGGGGAGGAATACCAGATGAATAGCCAGCAAGAGGCCCTCCTGCACCATTCAGCACTCCGACAGACCCTCGATTACTTTCCAACCTTTGATGCTGTGGGGCAGAGTACCCAAGCACAGGAGTCTTATATTCATAGCAACAACGCGGCCATTGGCGGCACCATCCAGCCACCCCGAAAAACTTCGAATCGACGGGGCAATTTGCTGAGACAGAGTTTTGAGAAATTCAGGGGCAGGGCTTACAACGCCGACATGTTTCATGGAGCAGAGAGCACATCTGACGTTAACTAAGAACCGTTGGCGTGTTGCATCTCGCCAACGTGCGCTGTCGCCGCGGCTCTTCTAAGTTGTATTATTACTATTTCTCTCCTAGGTACTGGTAATAGTGTTTTGATTGGGTTTGTAGCCAATGGAATAACATGAAAGAAACAACACGAGTTTGAGGGAGTGAGAGATCACAGACAATCCACTGTCAACGTTGAGGGGTGGAGTCTACATTCAGAACCGATCCAAGTACCTGAACTGTAAGTCGGGCGGTTAGCACGCGGTCCATGTTCGTCGACAAGCTGTGAAATCAAAGTTTGACACCGCCCTGTTGTAGCTTCGTCCAGTCTGAACCTGTGAAAGGAACATAGGTTCCGTCTCTCAACCAGAAAAGTAAGTCTCCCTCAACTTTTGCAGGATTCACCCCCTGCTGCTGCAGGACGTTCTTCTGCAATTTATTTGTCCCAGTGTTCTGCAGCGCCATCTCCTTGACCACCCTCAGAAATAGCGGCGCCGCATAGCGTGGCAATGTCTTCTGCACGTGGTTCGCCAGGCTAGCCAGGAGCTCAGGATTTGGGTGGCTCGAATTGAACGCGATTGCCACGCACCCAGCACGGCCGTCATGATGGGGCAGCTCGACTCCGTAGACATTTGCCTCGTGCACGGCCGGATGCATGCCTAGCACCTGGGCCACTTCGGCGGTCGATACGTTCTCGCTCTTCCAGCGGAATGTGTCACCGATACGGTCGGCAAAGAACAGGAGCCCATTGCTATCCCAGCGCAGCACGTCGCCGGACCGGAACCACGCGTCCCCATTACGAAACACATTCCGCAGCACTTTCGCGTTGGTAGCGGCGCTATCGCCGTAGTACCCTTGGAATTTCTCGCGGATATCGTCGTCCGGGAGGCGAATCAGGAACTCGCCCGCCTCGCCGGTTTTGACGCGCTGGCAGAGCCCGGTTTTTGAGTCACGCCACGGCAATTCGGTCTCATAGTCGAGCCGCACGACAGCGGTTCGGTAACCGCCTGAAATAGCTCTGGAGAGCGCGCCGAACTGGCCGATGGCGCCTGCGCTAAGGTCGTTTCGGCTCAGGTTCCAAGCTGCGCCAGCGCCCTCAGTTGCCGCGTAGAACTCAAAGATGGTCTGGCGATCTACGGTCAGTCTATGGGACTCTTCCTCGGCTTCTCTCTCCATCTCGCTGTCACGCTCGGCTGGGTCTCGCTGAGTGCGCCAGCACTCATTGTTCCGTGGAAATAATTCGACTCACTTCAATACCAAAACGCTCTTTGAAGCGGTTCCACACATCAGGCCGTAGCCCATTCCCAACTGCCAGGCGAACACGGTGCTTTTTATCGAAATTCTCACCTGTCACCTGATCGACCTCGGGGGGGCAAAAGCGAGATAGCGACAGGTCTCGCCGACATACTGGATGACAGTGGCATTGCTCTCGCGCACATCCTTCCAAAACGTCTTTGTGGAAAATTTGCGGCCGATTGCCAATGTCGCACCAGTGAAGAGGACATTACACACGCCAAGCATAGCCGCGGAGGCATGGTAGAGCGGCATGCACTTCACGAAACAAAAGTCAGCTCCATATCATCGCCCAACCCGGTTATGGTTTTCTCTGCCTGACGCGACTTACAGTATACAACACATCGGCGGGCTTCAGGCCGGTTCCTTTGGCCGCCATGGCTGTCCCGCCGTACACTTTCCCCCAGGACACCAAAGCCGGCTTGGGCAGTCCCGTTGTGCCAGACGTGTAGATCAAGAGGGCCATGTTGAGACGGCCAGACTCGGAGCGTACTGGGTTCGGCTCCCGCACAGGATCCGTCTTCCGAGCCTCAGCGTCTACCTCCTCGGTCATGACCACAAACTGCACTCCCGGCAGGTCGCTGCGAACTTGGTCGGTCAAAGCGTCTGCCACTTGGGGATCAACCAGTGCCAGTTTTGCCGTAGAGACGCGCAAGGAGTGCGTGAGCGGAGCACCCGCCAGGTTGTAGTTGATGAACGCAGGCTTTGCACCGATGGCCCAGAGGCCGAGCCAGAGGAATATGAACATGTCCGAATTCTGAAAGTTGACCGCCACAATGTCTTTCTCCTTTACTCCATGTCTGGCCCTGAGCCATGCGCCATATTTAAGCACTATCTGGTACGTTTCCCAGTAGGTGTACGACTTGCCCTCGAATAGGAGGAACGGACGGCTGGCTGTGGTCTTATGCTGCGCGTGCTGCTCAAGAATATAGAAGATGTTGAGTTGATCCGCCCTCTCCGCGCGGAGTAGATGGAATGTAGCTGCAGCCGAGATGCGAAGGAATAGTAAGTCTTGCTCTAGCGAGAAGCGAGCGCTGAGGTAGGCTGACCCTGCAAGGCCTGCCGCGAGCAGGGCTATGGGGCCTGGCATGATAATGTGTGATGGCTATCACAGCAGATGAGTCTGGCCCAGGTACTATTAGTACCCGCTCTGGTTCTGTAACGCGGTACACGTACAAACACGAATGCTCAGGCGGAGAAGAATCAAGGCTTGCTCATCATGACGTAAAATCCAAGTTGAGTAATGCTAAAAATCAGATGTGCAAAAGAAACTAGGTAATACTGAATATCATGGACGGTTTGGACCCTGGGAAGATGCAGATTGTAGGGGAACAATCACAATTGACAAAGATAAGCTACATCCCAGGACTATGGTCAACGGCCCCTTAAAGGGCCACAACACACCGTGCAGTCATAAGAGACAAGGATAGTTCATCACGGCGAAGAGGATTCCGGTGACCGACGGGAATTAGGTGAGGGGTCCGCTAAGATGCCGAGGTATATGTGGAATCGTGCAGGGGGCTCTCCAACGCCATGCCGGTCAGACTCCATCGTAACCCTGTCGATTAAGAAGAGCTGGCAGGCAACCTTAGCGACCCGAACAACGAGATGTTCAGCTGTCAGCGCTAAGGGCGTCCCGTTGTGACTTGCTTAGCTACGTACCTTTGTTCTCGCACATGCCTAACTTGAAGAACCTTACGCATTCTAGGCACTCGGGTATTATTTACCGGTGTGAGGAGTTGTAAATGAGCGCGTGAATTGAAGGCTATCAATAAAAGAAAAGTCAGGTTAATGCAGCCATCTACCTTGAACGAGATTGCAAATGCAAAAATGAGCGATAAAATAAGGTAAAAGGGTCGTCATCTTAGTAACCTAAGTCTAGAAAAACTTGCATCTTTTTGTAATGATCTCAGCATATCGACGCAGACGAGCTCACAACCGCATCCGAGTCCTCAAGCTCGCGGGGACCCAAGTTTAGATATCTGCTCGCTAAACCCCACTTAGAAGCCCTCAAATTCGCATGTGTCCAGCGCGAGGCAACGCCTTAGTTATTAATTATTGAGTCCGACTGGAATTACCCGTGAGAAGCCGGTCTCAGTGCAGTTTGAGTCTGTTGTAGGCTAATAGATTATGTGGTATCCACTGGTCTCGTTCCCGTGGCGCGGCTCTTTTAGACTAGTAGAAACCAGCAGCGAGAGCGTGCAGGTTGATCCACCCATATGACTATGACTCTGAAGATTCGGTACCTACATGCATTGATGTGTGAAAATCCCTTGCGGCACTCACTATACTCGTCAAGTAAGATATCTTTACATCCTTATTTTCAGGCTAGACCATACTCCCTACCTGTACCTGACACGAAGAACTGTTCGCTCTTACTAAGCTCCTGCCTTTCCGGTTCCAGTTGAACTTCCCTTACTTAATGCAGATACAGGCGATCACGCAAACTCAGAGCCGCCATTCAGAATGGTCTCATTTTCTCCTACAAAGTGGTAGTTAAGCCAAGAAGGGTAACCGTGACACGCCGTTAACACTTGAAAACATTACGTACGTAGCCTACATGCCTCGTGGGCGGCATTTCCTCCGGGGAAGGTAGGAGTGTACTTATAAGATAAGCCTTCAAGACATGGTATATTAAATAAAACGATTTCAAAGAAGAGAACCTATAAAATACTATCTACGTACTCTTCCCTGTACAGCGGATAGGATACTATCGGTACAGGTAGGTAGGTATCGATAACCCCAAGTAATCCTTCTAATGGATAAATAGTGAAGCCGATCAGAGGTGTCTAAAGATAGGTAGGCAGTGGCTGCAGTGAGAGTTTGAGAGACACTTCCAAAGGTGGCATTCGAGTCGCCTGATGTGTGGCGGGAATGCGGATAAGCGCCCTCCGTCCCATTTGGTGACGGAACCCAACAAGGGAACCCGGATCCCCGGCGCTACACCATTGGTCACGGCGGGTACAGTGTCCACCGGTCCTTTACGAGACAGCTGCAAGACAGCGGCACGGACCGTGCTGTGTAGTGAGCTCGCCAACCCGTCCTGACCCCCATCTTGATGAACTGATCTCTGCGGGGTTTTTGAGAAATCCCTTGATCTTGTCATGTTTCATGCACGAACGGTGAGCAGCACCGTGATTCCAAACCGCTAGACTAACCGACAAATGAATCTTATGCGACGGACGCCCTCCTTTGAGGTTTGACTATTTCTCACAACTTGAGCAAAACGAGCGCGGGACGAATGGCCATGTCTACGGTCGACGGCCCTATCGCAGCTGCGACAGAGCCAATACCAGAAGACGAGTTGGAAAAGGTCTCAGAGGGGTGGGACGCAACCTCCAACTCATCGTCGTCGATAGCTTCGAGCGTGTACCGACATGCCTACGAAGGTGGGCGCCGGTTTCACAGCTACAAGTACGGACGTTATCCTCTTCCTAACGATGACGGTAAGTACAGGTAGACATCAGAGAGCTGCAACTGGGCGCTGCTGTTCGATATCACCAAAGCCCCCATTATCCGAACCTCTTGGGGCATTGGCCTGGCTAATGCTGTGATTGCATTAGTTGAGCAGCGCCGGGAAGCCGTCAAGCATGCCATGATGATGGAAGTCACGGACGGGACATTGTACCACTGCCCAATTGATAAGAATGCCAAGAAAATCATCGACGTTGGCACGGGGACCGGCGTCTGGGCAATTGAGGGTCGGTTTGCTGCTTTAGCCTTGATCACTGTCGTGCGGTGCTAAATTGACCTGCAGTCGCCGAAGCGCTCCCCGACACGCAGGTTCTCGGCATTGATCTGTCGCCCATACAACCGGACTGGGTTCCGCCCAACTGTCGCTTCCTAATCGACGATGCTGAGGAGGAATGGGTCGAGGGAGATTTCGACATGGTGCACATGGGCACCATGGCTTCCATCCTCAAGGATGTCCCCAAAGTGCTGCGATATGCTTTCAGGTATGCCTGCGGTCAATCATTAGTGGAATGGCGGGGCTAAGGTTTGCAGAACTGACCACGTTGCAGCGCTCTCAAGCCCGGCGGCTGGCTCGAGTTGCAGGAACTGATGCCCCGAGCGGAGTGTGACGATGGTACTATGCCACCTGACGATCTGCTGTTGCAGTTCAACACGGTCACTAACAGGGCCTTCATGTCGTTTGGCATGGACACGTGGATCCCGGAGAAGCTGCAGCCCATTCTGGAAAAGGCGGGGTTCGTCGACATTCGCTGCATCAAGAAGAAGATCCCTGTCGGGCCGTGGGCAAGCAACAGATCGCTCCGGGTTGCGGGGCTGCACTGTCGCGAGGCCATCGAGGACATCATGCCCGTCATCATCAGGGGAAGGCCGTTCCAGGCTCTAGGGATGTCCACCGAAGAGAGCGAGGCGTACGAGGTCGCATTGCACGACTCACTGCAAGATTTGTCGCGCCATCGTTATATGAACTTCTACTTTTGGTTGGCGCAGAGACCGGATAAATAGTCTGCAGTCCCTTTCCCCCCTGGGCCCCTTCCTTCCTTTCCTTTGTCGTCTCCCATTTCTTTGTTCTATAACATCTTGCTTCATTTCTGTGGCTTGATTTTGCTCTCCTTCTCCCGCTTGATAGAGCATTTTGAGCTTTAATATAGCCTATCTTCTGAAGTAGTATGCCTTCGTTTAACTTCTTCATGGGATTTAGAAGGCAGCTGACGTGTTCAGGTGTTTTGTAGTCCGCCTTTTTTTGACTCCCACTTGATGAGCTAAAAGGTATTTTGCGACCTATAAATCTTCATCTACCCAGGCATTAGACACCTAAACACTTATATGGCCAACTAGGTACGCACCTATGCTAAATACCTATTTTATTAATTCATATCCCGACGCATGTTCATTGGGTGGAGCCATTATGATATGCCCGAGTTCCCCATGAAGCACCGAGTACAACATTTTCTGCACAGCCAGTACCCGGCACCATCACACCATATTTATTACATGATTCTTCATGGATTTCATCCTTTCACGGCAGGCGATAATGAGTCCCTGAGCACTGGGTCACTGTGGGCGTTGTTCGGTGCCACCGCGCGGGTGAGCGATGAGTGCTTTTACCTTGCTCCGAGTAGAAAATGGTCCATGCTTGTAGTCCATACTTCCATTGCGATCGGCTCTGGAAGTCATGAAAGCGCTCTGGAAGTTATATAGAATGTATAGAGTTACCAAACCATTGAACTCGAACCATCTCAGAGACGGTTACGTACGTAGTCAAGGGCTGGGCCGCTGGGAGATGGGGATTCAAGTCAAAAAACATACTACATGTATTCACTACATCGGCTTGAATTGCTCATGTAATGTCAGGCATGTCAACCTATTGAGGCTTAGTTCAGGAGCATCGCCAGGGGTATCAACCTCGGTCCCAGCCATCTTTTTTCCTCTGTTTACCTTGGTAACCACCACCAACTACGTGTATATACTGAAGCCATATTCAACGGCTTCCAATCCTTCTTTTCTTTTCTTCTTCAGAGGACTTCATCCCATAGATAGTTCAACTGCCTTTCTTGCCTGCTGTCAATATGTAATCTCTGTCCGAGCCGCACTATAATCTAGAGCAGGGCATTCGGAGCTTGGGGAGCAGACACGGAGAGTCAGAGCGTTATGAGGGGTTTATTTTCCTGTCTTCTTCGCGTTCAATCCCTCTTTCCCACCGCTTTCAAGTTGTTCCTCCTTTCTCAGCCTACCCATTTACTTATTTGGCCTATCACCTTTTGTGCTTCCTTTTCCTCATGTTGCTCTTTCCTACTTTTTTTGTTGACTTGTTGGCGGAGAGAGAGTTTCCGAGATTCCCCAAGAGACCAGAGTCGCCAGAAAATGACCATTACTATTAATGAGCGTGCGTCGATGCGATGCTCGATGACTCCTAAGTTTCGGCGCAAGTTCTTCAGTCCTTTGTAGACCAATACATGAATTATGTATGTACATTGTCCAGATCAACCCGCACTCACAAGTCAAAACGCCGGTTTCATGACGCTTTCTTCGCACGTCACTTCCCTCCTCTCGACACTCAAGCTTTGAGCTTTGAGCTACGTATATTGAGTTAACCAGGTGGCGCAAAAGAAAGAAAAGTAGACTCGGGTAGGTACCAGTCAATCGCTAACAGCGCCCATACATCACTACCGACACCGCCATATAGGGCACTGTTAGCGGTGACCGGTAATTGCCCGGGTCAACCTTTTTTTGCTCCCACTTGTCAGCCAGGATCTTGCCATGCTCCACGGGGATTCTGATGCCGATTCGATGTCAGTTGCGGCCGCACGGTGCCCAATTGGGTCGGACCATATCCAGGTGTCACAGAAGCCCCGATTTCCTACCGCCTCTGGTCATTATTAGCACCAACACATTCCGAACTGCGCCACGTTGGTGTCTACAGCATCCGTTCCCAGCGCTAGATGTGCCGACCGAAACCCTGAGGCGGTGCTCCATCAGAAACGTGTCAGGCGTAAGGTGTCGAGAAGCCTCCGATTGAACCAGTTTGTCGCTGAGTCATGTGTCGGTGCGCTCCATATTGCCGCTTAGGCTTAGCTCGGTGTGCAAGAGCGAATGAAGCTTTGCCGCGCAACTCAAGCTTGGCCGCACCCGCCGCACCATTTAATTAGTGGGTAGAAATGCAGACAACGAGACCTTGCATATCGGCTACGTCGGTGAAGTCGGACACGTTGACCTTGGGCACAGCTTGGGCATACGAGTTTTCCACACGGTTAGTTGTTTCTTGTCCACAGTACGGAATGCTAATTATTATGGATTGCCATTGGTCAACTTGGAATGCTGCGCACCTGACGTCTTTGCACACCATGGCAAGCGAAGACACGTCAGGGAACGGTGGACTTGGGCGCCAACAACACCCCATCTCAGTCCGGCTCTATATATACCTCAACACCTGCAACTGTGAGTAAGGTGCTTTGAGAGTCAGCCAGAAGCAAAATCACCGACAGAAAACACAAAACAACACTCAGCCAGACCGCATAGCAGCGCAACAGGAACACCATGTCTACCTTGCATTCCGCACAAGAAATGGTATGGATGTGATCGTGAAACCTCGGAAAGAGCAAAAGTTCTAATCATGTTATTATCCAACAGAGAAGGCGTTGGTCGGACAGGGCCAATGGTGTCCTTGAACTTGACAACCGCGACCACAGAGATTACTGCGAATATCCGCCGGCGAATCATGACCAAGACATGTACTTCAGGCAGTGCAGAAAGATCGTGTTCATGGCAGAGGGCGACCTCTTGCTCATGACGCAAGGCAACGGACACATGAGCGTTCCCCCTGGCGTCAAGGTCTTTGTCACGGACGGCATGTCAAGGTGTGAGAGATCTGCATCTGGGAGCATGGTCGGCGCCCGCGCCCCGCCGCCCACGCGTGCCGCATCTTATGCCGGTTCCTCATACATGGGACAACACTCCCAGGCAGGCAGCCGCGCTCCAACCCAAAGCACCCACAGGCCTGTTGGCGGCTACTCAAACTCGCCATCGAGCCCCCAATCCCGCGCCCCGTATAGCCGAGCTGTCAGCTACGTGTCGGCCCGAGACATTCGGTTGCCTGCCAGTCATGCGGGCTCGAAATGGGACGATGATGCGGATAGCATTGCGCCCAGCGAGAGTATCAGCTCTGTTGGCAGCCGCGGACGCTCATCATACTCTCATTACTAGATCAGAGTGGCAGGAGTCAGTGGGGAGCCCTGGTGCACGGCCTTGAAGAATTCTTTCTACATTTACAAACTGTCCTTTGCGCGCATTCGCATTTGTCTTGGGCTACCCGTGGCGCTGCAATGGGAAGATGGGAGAGCTAGGGTTACCGGGGGGACGGTTTTCTCTCAACACGGCATCTTCAGAGATTTGTTTCTTCATTTCATTTCATGTTTTTCGCTGTTTCCTTATGACACGGATATGTACATGTAGCTATAGGAGGTTTTACATTCAGATGTCAGGGGACACTAGAACCACGATGGCTGTGTAGGTTGTTATTGTTGTTTTATTGCCATCTTATTTTCACTTTAGTTCACAGGTCGGTAATGCTACCTTAGTCGCCTCGAGTTAGGTATGTACCTCAAAGCATCTTAGTCGCAATGCAAATCGAGCTTCGTACGAGGCCTGTGCCCCGTCCACCTGTAAGTCTGGGTGGCTTTCGGTCTATATGGTTTTCCTACAATCGAGCATCGCAGGACGTGAGCTCAGTTTTGCGACCGAGTTTCAAGAAGAGGATAGGAATACAGGCGACTAAGTATAACAAGGGCAGATCAAGGTACATATTAGCTAGGCACTTACATACCTTAAGGATTCACGTGGGATTGTACTTGCAGGCCATGAAGGCATCCAGTAACCAGGTGCCAGAGTTGCCGTCTATTTTGGTGTTTGAGTTGAACCACCGCTGTGGCTTCATTTCACGCGAGTCTGAGATGTTTGGTCGACTTCACATTACCATTTTAGGATGTCACTGTGACCACACATGGGGCGATTTAAGGTGAATGTTCCGGGTTAAATGACGCTAGAATACTCTGCATAATGTAGTAACTGAATTTGATTGTCTAGTGATAATAGAATCGAGGAGCCGAATTCTGCAATGATTAGAAAGCGGGCTTTATCACAGGTACGTAGCTTACCTAGGTAGGTATCGTGTTGAATGATGTACCTACACAGTGTCCCTTACGCGATTCTACACTGTATGCCGTGCGTGCTTGGAGAAAGCAAACAGAAAGGTGCGGCGAAAAGGTTCTTTGTTCATTGAGATGAGGACACATGAAACACCAAGACGCAGTCAAATTTTCACTTCTAAACATATTCCTAACACAGTCAACCACTGATTCAAAGAACACTACTCTCACCAAGATGAACAATGACAAAGCTGTCTATCGAGGAGAGATCATACAAGTAAGTCAGCTTCCGCCTGGTGCTTACTGTTGTGACGCTATGGGAATCGCTTCATAGCATATAGGTAGCTTCAAAATGGGTGCTTACTTTGGTAATCAACAGATGATGTACGTGGCGGGCGAGACGGTAGAACCATCTCTTGAGACTACGACACTTGTGGAGAGCATTATTCGAGATCAAGTAATTCAGATGGTGAGCTACCCTCTGGAAATAGTCTAGCCCCGAAGTAAACTGTTCGGTTCTGATGACGGCATACTCCAGCTGGCCACCGCCAACGAACTGGCCACCCGGCGAGGAGCGCGGAAATTTTCCAAATACGATTTGATCTTCCAGATCCGACACGATCATGCCCGTGTCGCGAGGCTACGCCGCTTCCTGCGCGCGAAAGCCATGACCAGCGGGAAGAGCAAGGGTGAGGACGGCGCTGCCGATCTCGATGTCGAGGATGCGGAGCCAGATGAAGTCGAGGACATCAACGCAGTGGAGTCTGAGGAAGAGCTCTTGAACAAGGCAAAAAGCGAGACCCCAATCCCGGCCCTCCCGTGGGACATCTCGTCGTTATTCTCGGAGCCGGTACCCGGAGGTGTGCTTGCCGAAGAGGAGGCCGAGATGGACAAGTGGACCAAAGCTGACTTGCCTCGGCTACTTCACATTGACAGGCGGACGAGAAATATGAGCGCCCAAGAGTACGCCACGTGGGTTGACTATCGGAAGACGTCGTTCACGCGCCGCAAGAAAAAGTTCACCGACTGGAGTGGGTTGGGCACCGCCGTCGACTACAAAAAGCATGACGACATCATGGCCATCTTTGCGTTTCTGACGAGCGAAATGCTGCACAAGCTAGTCACCGAAGCCCTGCTGGTTCAGAGCAGAGAGATGCACTCGATCAATTGCGAGACTAGCGTTCCTACTGGCCCCGTAGTAGCTGCTGCTGGCGATGTGATTTTCACCAAACCACAAGGGGTGAAACCGCCCCTTCACCCAGACCATATTAGGAGAGCATTCGAGAAATTGCAGATCCCGCTGAAGAGATACCGTTGCATGGCGGGGAGCCGCGACAGGCGCAAATTAAGACTTGTAAGCAAACCATTTCCGGTATTCTGGGGCACGATATCACTAACTCTTACGTTGTTAGCTTTGAGGCATGGATCATGATGGACCTATGTTGCGATGGCAGGAGGTGGAGGAGGTGGAGGTGGAATTCTAAACACCCAATCTGCACGGTCATGCCAGCGCTCTTAGAATGAGACTTGTTCACTGATGAAAATGATGCTCTGCGTCTGGTGTGTGATCGACTGTATCGTAGCGCGCACTGGTGGAAATTGCCGATCTTATTCTTCAGGTGAACAGACATCGGTTGTCTTCATGCCAGGCTCGGGACGGTCAGTGCGTTATCAACCGGCAACCCGGTGCAGTTTCCCCATTTTGGCAAGGCAAGCTAGGTACCTACGTACCTACGTCTCTTCGTATCTACGTAACCTGTACGTATCTACTGATTGGGTGTTGAAAGTGACAGCAAAGAGTACATACCTGCCAAATGCCGACGCGATTGACCTCACGTAGCACGGGGATAAGTTTAATAATAAGGTATTCTCTCGGACGTCGTATATGCTTTTCTCGAGACGTGCCTTTTTGCACGGCCATAAGCCGCTGGCGCCGTCCTTCGTCTTGGGTGTCTTGGGTCACAATGCGCATTGCGCACATCACCGCCCTGATACCAAGATCGACTATTCCATTCTGCGCGTCACCCACCAAATTTTATATACGGATTTCCTACCGATATTTTTGTGGTCTCGCTGCTAGACACTGGAGAAAATGCTTGCTCAGGTCCCTCCCATCTTCACGTACCAGTATCTATGTCTCTTCTTTCCTTCATTTCTTCCTGTTCCCTCTGTCGACATATCATGAACCGAACTTACGCACAACATGAATGCATCACAGCCGTCTGGTAGTTCGGCGTTTTGCGGTGCAACACCCGACAACGCCGCTGGTCCAGACTCGGACGGTCCAGGCTTCCCATTTTGGGGTTCAAGATCACAAACTGACGACCTGGGTCCAACGACCTGGGTATCGGTATGGGTGCTCGCAGGGGCTTCGCTGCTCTTCATATTGTTGCGCCTCTACTGCAAGTTTGTGAGGCATCGCCGCTTTCATGCCGACGATTATTTCGCAATTGCCGCATGGGTAGGCACATTCGGAAGCAGTCTTGGACTGTACATGAGCACTAAAATTGTCTACGCATAGGTCGCGCTCCTCGGTAGCGCAATATGTACCAACATGTCAGTCAACCTCGGCTACGGCAAACATGTGTGGCAAATCCCTTTCGCTTCCATCAACGAAATGTTTCTTATCGGGCAGATAACCGTCACTCTTGTCATATGTAGTCAAGCATGGAGCAAGACATCCTTTGCCATCACGCTGCTCATGATATCAGACGGCATCCACGGCAAGACGAGGATCTTTATCTGGTTTGCCGTGGTCTCGATGAATCTGCTTTTTGGAATTGCCGCCATGATGTTCTGGGTGAACTGTACGCCGATCGAGAAGTCGTGGCATCCGTCTATGAATGGAACATGCTGGAGCCCGAACGTGTTGGTTACGTATGGTATTTTCACGAGCGGTAAGTTGTCTACTCGGCATGCAGATCGTCGTGGGAACCCTCAGCAGGCTGACTAGAGTCCAGCATATTCCGGCATCATGGATCTGGTTCTCGCAATAATCCCCTGGAAAATCATCATGAGCTTGCAGATGCAAACCAAAGAAAAGATCGGCGTTGCGCTGGCCATGAGCATGGGTGTTTTGTAAGTCTTTCATGCAAGACGTGCATAAGCGGATCGCATATTAACGCGACAGGAAAAGCGCCGCAGCATCTGCCTTCATCAAGTGCTCCTCTCTCCCAGAGCTGGCGTCCCACGACTTTCCACGTAAGTCCTTGACCCATCAGAATCCAGATGGAAGCCCCTAGCACTTTGCCTTCGATGTGGCAGAGGACCAGGTGAAACACACGAGCAACGTTGAAAGCTAACACTGCTGCAAGACGATGGCGTAACTCTCGTGATTTGGGGAATCGCGGAAGCGGCCGTCACAATCATGGCTGCCTCTGTTCCCATGCTTCGCGTGTTGGTGCGGAGCGTCAGGCCCTCCCACAGACATTACCACCGCCACCAGAGCCAGGGCAGATCTACAAGGCATCCTGTAGAGACGACAGCATCCTCAAGACGTGGCTATTACAATCGGCCTAGAAAGGACCTTGTCCCAATGACCGGCTCGACGTGGAGCAGTGAAACTCGGTCACGCCGAGATGCCCATGCAGCATACGAGGGTATGGAGACAGAAGCCCGACTTTCAAGCTAGGCATAAACTGTGGATGTAATTCGAGGTCGAGGGTTGGAGTTCTAGGGCTGGTCTTGAGCAGGGTTTGCGATGGCTGTGTCTGGTGTTACGGTTTGCTGGAATTGGAAAGATCACGCACTTTACAGAATACGATGCTTGGATGAGTCGCCTTTTTGATCCCGGGACATCTAAGGTCAGGTACCTACCTGTATCTAACACAGATCTTGACAATAAAGTGATTAAGGTAGGTACCTGTACTTATCTTGCTCTCAAACCACTCACTTAGGACCGCTGCTGGACAACATACCGAACCGTAAAATGAGCCGCTGCTAACAATCAAGGTCTCTAATTTCGGGCATTTCTTCATACTGTGCTGTGGGTAGGCAGCGCCAAGAATATTGTAATATTGTGCAATCGGTACGTCTTCCTTCGACGCGTATTGCGATCTCGATTACAGTACAGATCGTCACACCCACACTGTACCCACACATGACTTGGCCGGAAAACCCGAGAACACAGGTGACTCGAATCTGTACCCTGCCGAAACTGAAGCGAAGGTCTTCGTAGCGTGCTTGATTCAGCAAACCCCGGGCGCACAATATTAGCTTGCTTAAGGCAAGCAAGTTTTTTGACGGATTCAATGTCAGAAGCGACGGCACTGGACTGTGCAGAGCTCATGTCCCCCTCCGCAGCATGGCCGTGTCAAGAAATTTCCCGATTCCATCGGCAGTACTTGCAGCTCCTACCAGATTCAGCACTGGTTTATCCCAGCGTCGAGCGCCTTCGGGATGCAGCCATCCAGGAGACACTATACGAGCGGCTGTTCGCCGATAACGCAATCACTTTGCCTCCCCCTAAGCGATACCAGCTACGAATTTTGAAGGAGCTCGTCAGTCGCATCGAGTCGTCAATTATAGACTGGGACGAACATGTATTTCCCCTCGCTCTCCGTTTTCACCTTTCACTACGTACCTAGGTATTGTTAGAGCAGCAATCTCACGACTGGCCACAGGGCATCTCGGATAATCTCATGTTGGCCCTCTCCCACCTCCTCGCGTCGAATCTCCCATCGGAGGCCACAGCCGCACAGCAAAAGTGTTATGTTACATATCATCTTTCGCGGCTTGACGGGGAGGCGTTTGAACCGCACATCACTCTCTTGGAGAACCGATCCCTGATTTCTGCGTCTGGAACGACTGGACTGCGCACGTGGGAAGCCTCGCTACATCTCGGGCAGTACCTGTGCGCCAACCCACACCTCGTCCAGAATAAGCGCGTGCTCGAGTTGGGCGCAGGGACGGGATACCTTGCAATACTGTGCGCGAAGTACCTACATGCCGACCACGTGATTGTCTCCGATGGCTCCGACGATGTCATCAACAACCTCCCGGATAGCTTCTTTCTCAACGGCCTTCAAGGGTCGGAGAAGATCACGCCCATGGAGTTGAAATGGGGCCATGCGCTGCTCGGCACCGAAGAGGAGACGTGGAACGGGGGCCGCAGGATAGACGTGGTGCTTGGGGCAGACATCACCTATGACACCGGCGTGATACCCTCTTTGGTGGCAACGCTGGTGGAGGTCTTGCACCGTTCTCCAGATGCTACCATTCTCATAGCAGCAACGGAACGTAACAGGCTGACCTTCGAGAAATTCCTCGACGTGAGCACTCGGCGTGGGCTTGCTGTCAGCTACGCATCTTTCCCTGTGCCACCAAGGACCGAGCAGAACGGGCCCTTTTACAGCGATGAAATCCCGATCCACATCTGCCAACTGAGACGCAATGATGCTACTAGTGAGTGATTTTTATCACCAACTGATGGGATTTCTCAGTGGTAGCATGGCTAGTAGAGGTAGGAATCTGGAATATGAAAGCGCTCTGGTTTTGATGAATAACACCGCTCGCAGGTAAACCGCTCGGTGATAGGGCTTGAAACAATATTTCATGCGGAAAGGACTTCAGCAGGGCGCGTGGGACGGTGTCGGACCATGTAAGACGGAAGAAGGGAAAACACAGGGCTCACGGTCACACTTCCGTCGGCTTTGATACGGGGTGCGCCGGTTGTGGCCTGGGGGCGAACAAAGGGCTGTGGAGTTGAACCCGCAGAAATCAACGCGATACACAACAGCAGATGTGGCCGTCATAAAGGCGTAAGGTCCCGCTATTATGGGGTTTCTTGCAGCATCAACATTCGGTTCAGGGGCTGGCTCGCAGGTTGTGTGTCAAGATACAAGGGTGACTCGGACCTGGCGAGCTACCTCGGTTTGGAGTTTTACAGCGCCTAGTTGAAATTTTTTGAGGGCTTTGCACATTACTATGCACATCATGCTAGGGACTGCGTTTCATTAAGAAGAGGTCGGATTTGGCATGCGTCAAGCATGACCTGGGTATCTACCCTAACTCCAGCTGCCCACTGCCAGAAAGCCTTCATAAACATGGCAATATTGCTCACAAACGCCCCGTACCACCGACTTAATGCCCATGCACGTCTCCCGCTCACTCCCCTGCTTCCTAGCGAGTCCACTCGAGCCTAGAGATATTCGCTCACAAGGTCGGTTTGAGTCGCCATCGCCATCTAATGCATAAGAGCGACCACTTCATTTGTCCGCGTGCATCACCTCCCCAACAGGATGGCTCCAACGATGGCAGCTGCGGAAGCTGCCCGCATAGCGATACCAGCATCCCGTCCAAATGCTGACTTTGTTCCACTGCTAGCATCTAGAATGGGCTCATGCCACCCGCAGTGCGAATATGTCCCCATCGTCACACACGAATAGTATGTGGTTTGAACGAATTTGATGGCGTCGCCGTTCGCATCGATACCTTGGCCCTCTATAGCCGGGGCATCAGTGACGGCAGGCGGCGTACTCGGTGCTTCTGCAGCTGGTGTCGCCTCCTCGCTGTCTCCACGATTCCGGAGGTTAAGGCGAATGAATGTAGGCTGGGGCAGAGCGGAATCGGGCCCAGATGGCGGCACCAGTGTGGTCGGAGCTGCCTGACTGCGCGTTACCTGGCCGAATCCCCGATCAGGCTGTACTTGGCGCGCCGAAGATGTCGGGTCCGGCGGCATTGCCGGTGGAGTCACTGAGGTTTGCCAGCACGCCGCTAGCTTGGCGTAGTACTATCGGCATTAAAAGCGAGATAATTTTGATGACCTGCATCGTTTGCGTTGCGCTGGTGGACGCTCAAGGTTGCCGTATTCCTGTCCCGCCGACTGCGGATAGTATCCAGTCACGATTTTGAGAGAACCCACAACCAGATGCACTATGCGAGTGAGCCGAATGCCGTGACTGTCTCGACGTGAGTTCGCCCAGGGATGTATTTGCGGAAAGGTCTCCGAACGTCGCGGGGATCGGCTGGTGCCTGGAAGTGGTATCGGAACACTATTAAGTGAAGTACTTCGTCCTTTGAGTTGAAGCTGCAAAAACCAGGACATAAAAGTATTTGAGAGAGGCTAGACGAGAACTAAAAACGAGGAAGCAGAACGTATCTGGGAGGGCACCGCGGGGTCCACGATGTGGCATGCATTAAAGCATCGTTTTAATCCTTACCAAGTTATTGCATCCCATTGGAGCAGAGGGACAATTACCTTTGTTACGATGGAATGGGTGACTGTTTTGTTCCAGGGCATGCGTCAATCTGCCCGCATTGACGTAACATGAATCACGAAAAGAACTGAATACCTAAGGTCTAGGTAGTGAGGCGTAGGCCGTCGATCTGTTCGTCCCAACCAGTGGACACCGCACACGCGAATAGGCGACATGTGCGTCACGGACTATTCTCACTCGCAGCCCAGAGCTTATCTCAGTACCTCAGACCACAATTCGCCGATTGAGTGTGCTTCTTCTTGACAGGTGTAGCCGGCTGTGCCGGCCCACACGATGTATCTTTTTGCGCACGGCCTTTACAGGGGGTTCCAGCCAATCAGAGGGCGAGAAGAACAATTGGCGAATTGTGGTTGGAACCATTTTAGACCCACAGATACATACGCACGGGTCGTTGACAGCCCTGGCCAGTGCGCGCCAGCCGCCATTAACGGCCCCATGCGCCCGGCAGCCCCGCCGCACGCAACGCAGCCACGCCGCAGGCGTGGCAATTCCAACCCGATTGTAGTCTGAGCTCGCTGAGATAAGTCAGCTCTACATTTGCCTTTACGTCGCTAAGCCGGCTGCATCCACAGGTATTTGCTCGGTATTCCCTCTAAATTTACAGCAGGCGGGATGGGTTTCTTGGCTAATTAGCAGCGGGACTTATAAAGGGTTAGACGGGGACAGTTTGATTCAACCCTATGATCTCCAAAGAAATTGCTAAACTCTACTACACTTCTCTTTGCAAACATCCACAACGCCAAGTTGCGCTGCATCAGATTCCACAAAATCCCTCCGTACTCTGGCCACGGGGCAGATATTCCTTCTAGCTCTCCCCCGCTTCCGCTTTCATGACTCTTTCCTCAAACCCTAACGTGGACAGCGTCCAGAACTGGCATCAGTAGCCCCGACAGCGACGCGGGAAGCGGAGCTCCAGGTGCCTCACAGAAGAGTTCTCGGAGGCGTTGATGTTGGTAGCTATCGAGGGCCAGTTTCTTGCCGGGCTCCTTATTAGGGTTGGGAAAGCTGATGGAGCCTATGGCGTTCCAAGTGTGCACGCCTGCGAAAACGCTGGACGCGTCCTAGAGATTGAGGTTGATGACGATGGACTCAAGGCGATGCATCTTTATCACTTCATGGATGACAGATTGCGTCTGCTACTGTCCAGCAGTTTTGGTAGCGGCCAAGTAGGGCTCTGCTTCCTCGAGATCGACGTCCATTTTGAGATGTTTGAGCTGTGGAAGGTTGTCGGCGACAGCCTTGACGGTAGGTGACATCCACACATGTGCTCGATCGTGCGGCGGGGTATGAATGGCCAAGGTGTTCAAAGACTTTGCATGATGGGAGTTGCCGGCCAAAGGGCGGACGTATTGTGCTCGTAGTTGAGGATAGATAGCTTTTGTAACGCGTCGATTGACTCAATGAAATTTGTTACGACGCTTGGGTCGCGGCAAGTGATAGAGCACTGCTTCCACTCGGCAGTAGCTCCTCGAGCGTCGTCAACAGCCGCATGCTCGATGTCAGCGCGTCTTTATTATTCGTCTGGGGGCGCGCTGCGCGTCGACAACTGAGGGTTGTTGGGATTGCCGTTGACGGGCGAGAACGGGATCGAGACCGACTATGGCTTGCTCACATCGTTGGTCGGCTGATATAGCCGGAGCATGAAGCTGAATGGGCACGAATATGTGAAGTCGCTCGTTGAGTTGAACGCCTGCCAGTGATTCGGTATGCCGTCAGTGACTGTCGGCGGCACTGTAACGGGCGACTACGACCCCATGGCCCAGGCGCTAGCGACCGAGATGCCGCCCAACGAAGTGCCAGGGGTCCTGACCGCTCAAGGGGGGAGTCTCCTGCCGACTGTATGTTGCATCTCTGTATAGCTTTTGTTTGGTTAGCCCTTGCTGGCTAACCGACCGTATCATACTGGCCGGATGTTGGGGGGGGGGGGGGCGGGAGGTCCGTACCTCAACCTGTGACTTATTCCGGTGCCGATATAGAGAAGGACAGGGGAAGAGAGAAAGAGAAAGGAATTTGAAAATAGATTGAAGAATATGGGCGTCGCATATTATGCCCCAATGGCGCACAAAACACTCACTGACTTTGCATGGGGAGGAGGAGAGGGTACACACCGATGAGTTGTTATAGCTGAGCTGGGAGACACAGGCGCGCAGGAGCTAAGAGATTTGCTTGATGCCGACACACACACACACGAGCTGAGGGGTTCGACACACGAATGGAGACACCGAGGGAACGGTGAAATTCCGCACTGAAATGAACCGCCGGAAATGGCCTAGCCAGCCAGTGGGTCGTTGACGCAGAATGACGGAGAGGTTTATGACACGCCCATGGATTGTGGGTAACCAAGGCTTGAATCTATTGAGCAAGTCGGGGCTGGCGCGCGAGGGAGGAGGTGGAGGTGGCCTGGAAGAATGCACATGTTAGAAGAAATGCTTGCAAGCCTGGAGTAGATGACTTGCGAAGTGTCCGCGTGAAGGCATACATGTTGGCATTAGGAACCTGGCTGTGCTTGTTTGGTTTAGAACGAACCCGCAGGTGCCATGATAGGACGGGCGATCTTGGCGGTTTGGAGGAAGAGGATAGCGACGCAATGCTCAGAATTGGAGGACTGATCAAGTGTGTGAGCCCGAGGGCAATGCGCCTAGGTGGGAGCGCATCCGGACGTCAAAAGAGGACATGCTCTTGGAGTTGAGTTGCTTTTGGCTCAATGGCGACGAGAGGGAGAAGGCAGCTAAAGATCGAAGGTGTGCATGGATTAAGGAAAAGTGCAGAACAGGCAGACCGTCATTTGTCGTCGCGGAGATTTTAGGTGCTGGACGCAGCTTCTCGATTAAGTCTCTAGTTGGACGCAGCTTCTCGATTAAGTCTCTAGCTGGACGCAGCTTCTCGATTAAGTCTCTCCTGGACGCAAAGCGTTCGTGGCTCAGGTGCACCTTCCCAACTAGATGTCTTAATGACATGATGGATGGACCCGCGCAGCTCCTTCCTTTACACTTGTGGTCGTTATGAGTGATTTCTTATGCTTGCTGGCAATGATGCTGACTGCTTGAATATAGTAACGGACCTGCTGGATAGTTGTTAAACTTGTTAATATTGAGGTTAGCTGTTGTTAGTTTAGAGGTATTGTTAAAGCTTTCGTTAGGGGTAATAACCTCGGCCTTCGGCCTTCGCTCTTATTATTTACCTTAGCTACTATAGCTAATAACCTGTATATATTAAGGCTATTATTAACAGTTTTTTCTTTTCTTCTTTAAAGGACTTTATTTATAACTAATATAATTATCTTCTTACTTAACTATTAATAGTTATGAGCTTAGAAATTGCTTAATTATTAACTTTTCGACTATATAATAAATAACCTCAGTAACCACGACCTATACCATTACGTAACGTACTTGCCTCAGTTACTTAAGGACCTTATAACTAACGTCGTTACTATTAAGTATTATAGCCATTAAGTAAATTGTCCTTTAAATTAATTAATTAATAATATTATATATTATATATTTAAATGATAGTTATATAGGTTAATAATGATAATGATGTTATGTTTATCTTTAGTAAAACTATTAATATATTAAAAGCCTCTTTTATTATCTTAATAAGCTTAAAGAACTAGCGGTTTTAATACGTGTTAATTAAGAAGTTCATTATCGATAAACGAATTTAAGTAATCATTAACCTTAAACTCGACGATAATAATCTCGAAGTTTTAACGCTGCTTAAGGAGTTAAAGCCTTTAGTTTATTACACCTTAAAGAAGTAAAGAACTTACTGTATTGTTTTTAACCTTTATAAAGAAGACCCGGTTAATAACGAACTTTTAAAGGAATTAGGATATGATTTAATTATAGATAAAGATCGAAAGGCTGAGTTTCATTATAATTACAACCTTTACGTTTAAGTAGAACGTTATTACGAACTTAAGCTTTAAGTAATATTGACGCTTAAAACTTAAATCATTAGTTATATTAATGATAAATGCTAAACTTATATATAGGATATAGATATAATAGTAAAGGAGTTAAAGGAACTATGTAAATATATAATGCTTACTAATTATGTTAAGAACTTAATGATTATTAAAGAATATCATTAGCTTTAAATAATCTCGAGATTAATGCAGATTAAGAATTAACTTAATTAATAGGAAAAGACCTTATATAACGTTTAATATATTAAGCTTCTTAACGTTATAAGTGATTATTTAATCCGCGACTTCTTAAAGATAGTACGTATTTATAATTTATTTTTTTATTAATCTTAAACTAATTATTTAAATATAACCATACTTATTAGTAGCTTAATTATAATTAATAGCTTTATAATTACTTATATCTTTAAAAGTTAAGTTAAGTAACTATAATTTATTAAGGATGTTAGTTAAGTTATATTCGCTATCTTTTAAGGTAAAGAGCTACTACTTAAGAAAGATTTAAATATAAGCTTATAAAATAATAAAAAGGATAATAAGAAGGTATTAAAGTATATTTATAATAAAAACCATTAATATTTAAAGTACTTATATATTATAGAAGCTATTAAGTAAAAGGGATGGGTTTTAAACATAACTATCGAGGCTAAAGTTAAGGAAGCTAAAAAGAACTTAAGGATAAAGGTTAAGTTTAAAAGTTTTAAAGCTAAGTAAAGGTAAAAGTAATTATCATTATTAAAAGACGCTTTAAAAGAAGTTAACTTACCTTCCTTAGCCTTTATTAGCTTAAAAACGAAGTTATTATTACCGCGCTTAAAAGTTAGCCATTATATATTAGTTTTCGCTAACTTTTTTAATCCTTAATAGCATCCTTTACGTAATAGCGTTATTTATGACTTTAAGTTAAATAACTACTTTAATAATAATATCTCTCGCTTCGATTAATAATTTATTCGTTAGCTCTTAACGTTAGATTATATTATAGTTAAGAACTTTTATTTACTTATTTACGCGTATAATGATTTTATTATTAATATTATCATAATAATTAAGGAAATTAAACCCTTTACTTTAATTAACGCAGCTTACGTTTTAAATTTCTACGTTAATATAGTTAATATTAAACTTTTTAAGAAAGCTAAAATCTTTTAAGATATAAAACGTAATGCTTTAACTTATAATAAATAAGTGTTAATAAAGATTATTAAAATTTATAACTAATTTATCCTTAAATTTAATAAGCTAACGTTACTAATTTTAACCTTCCCACCGCCATTAAAGTAACGTTAACTTAGTCTGTAAGCATGCTTAAGTAACGTAAGGTTAAAGATTTAAAGATTTAGCATCTTCGAATAAGGTACCTTAAAAAGAAAGCCTTTAAGAAGCTAGTTTATATAATAATAAGGGTGATTATTAAAGCTCTTATAATAATCGATTATAAGGACTACTTTTAAGCTAAGGTTAAGAATGTTATTAACTATAATCTTATTCTTAAAACGTTATAACTATTCTTTTAAGTATACTTCGATCTTTTTAAGTATAAAGAATCTTATAACAGTAAAACTTATACCTTTATCTTTAAAGAGGAATATATTAAAATGCTCTTTTAGTACTTTTTACGTAATAAGTTTTAATGCGTAATCCTTAAAGCTATTAAGGATTTAATCACCCTTATTAAAACGTAATATGATCTTATTATTTATAAGTTTTAAATTAATAATAAGTAAGCTTTAAGTAATGATTTCTAACGTTATTATAAGGAGTAAGAAATTAAATATAAACCATCCCTATTATATATAAAGGAGCTTATAAGCTATAAGAAGCACTTTAAAGGGGTGATTAAGCTTAAAGTAATCATTATAAGAGGGCTATTACTAAACTACCTTTAAAATGAGATTTAATAAGCCGTTAACTACTTATATAATAGATTCCTTTATAAGACTAATAATTAAAAGTCGTTATTATAATTACTTTAATTATAGCTTTAATAAAATAAAAGTTATATAATTACATTTATTAAGCTAAAGGTAAGTTATCTTTATGCTTATAACTATAAAGCTTACTCTTTAATTAAGGATGTTAAAGCTAGTCATAACTTACGTATAAAGTTAAAACTACATACTTATATTAATTATCTTATTAGTTATGAAGAATTTAATATTTATAAGATTTAGATTTTAAAATTAAGTGAAGTTATTTATATAAGGGACGTTACCTTTTAAGAATTAGTTAAATATAACTTTAAAGACTATTAATACCTTTAAGCTCTCTTAAAGCTTTAAGCGCGAGTTAATAACGTTAAGATTATTAATAACGATGAATAAAACATCATTAAATTTATTATTTACATAAGTGGGTAAGAGCTTACGAATTTAAAAGATGATAAAGAAGATTAAGATTAATTAGACTTTTTAAATTTATTTATATGCCATTTAAACTAATTAAACTCTTTAAATTCATTTATACACTATTTAAACTCTTTAAATTTACTTATTAAAGAAGCCTTTAAAGCCTTTAAACTTCTTATAGCCTTTAAGCTCTTAAAAATAGTTAGCTCTTTACTATTATTAGCCTTTATATTATTTAAACTAAGATCTTTTATCGTAAGTCCCTTTAAGTGTAAATATTTAACCTTTAAGTTATTATAATAATTTAAATTGCTAGCTTATAAGATAAGGTTCTTCATTAAGGTAAAGCATCACCTTTATCATAAAGATCTCTGTTAGAAGTCACGGCTTACTTACACACATTTAATTGAGGTTCAAAGTAGTGTATTGCTTGTATTCTCTCTCCTAGCTGACCAATTGCTGGCCAGCGTAGTCTATATGGGAGGGAGCTTCGGAACAGCCATTCTATCAACGGATCATCATTCATCCACATTTGTGGGCCTTTGGGCTGATCGGCCAATTAGACTTCTCTAGCTCCCGGGCGCTCCCTATCTCCTGCGTGGAGCGCCCATTCCATGACTTCAGTGGCTTCCATGGCTTCCATGGCTTCCATGGCTTCCTATTGGCCAGATCCACTGCTTCCACGCAGTCAATGG